>VSMD01124642.1:0-53452 GCA_008750895.1 Mirza zaza
GGCGGCTGGTGGTGGCGCAGGCGGGCGTGGCGGACGCCGGGGAGTACAGCTGCGAGGCCGGGGGCCAGAGGGTCTCCTTCCGCCTGGACGTCGCAGGTGGGTGCTCTGGGTCCACTGACTTGCTTTTTGGGGGCTGGTGGCGACTGGCTACCAGCCTGGTGCACCTGGCTGCTTTCCCTGAGACATCTCTCCTGTCTCCCAGCTCCCAGTTCAGGTTTTCATACCCTCATACCCTGGGCCAGGGGAGGCTGGAGGGGAAGGGTTTTGCAGAGGGAGAGGCTGGTCCTGTGCCCTTGAAGGCCGTTCCCATGCAGGATCGCTCAGTCTCAGGTTCCCAGCGTCTGCCCAGAACCTTCTGGAGATCCTTGGTGTCAGGACTGTGGCTCCCAGGCCCTGTGGGTGAAGGAGACCCGGGGTCTGCACTGGGGGGTGTGGATTCCTTCTGCGGGATGTTGGGGGCTTCCGGGTGCCTGCCCAGAACCGCATGCTTGTTCTCTCTAGTGGGGGGGGGATTTCAGCCAGCCGCTCACAAACGGAATCACCTCTAGACTCAACTGTGGGTTGTAGGTGTCTGGGGCCATTCTTCCTCCTTTTGCGTGGATATGGAGTTATCTGTGACCTGCAGGTAGCAAAATCTGGACCCATGTTTTGTTGCAATGTCTGTGCATAGCGGAAAAACAGCGTGGATTGGTAGATATGTGCCTGTGATACACACTTGTAAGGTTGGACTGATGTTTCTAAAGGAAATCTTGTTATGTTTCTGTCTTTTTTTTTTTTTTTTGAGACAGAGTCTCACTTTGTTGTCCTGGCTAGAGTTCCGTGGCGTCAGCCTAGCTTACAGCAACCTCAATTTCCTGGACTCAAGCAATCCTCCTGCCTCAGCCTCCAGAGTAGCTGGGACTACAGGCATGTGCCACCATGCCCGGCTAATTTTTTGTATATATATTTTTAGTTGGTCAATTGATTTCTTTCTGTTTTTAGTAGAGATGGGGTCTCACTCAGGCTGGTTTCTAACTTCTGACCTTGAGCAACCCGCCCGCCTTGGCCTCCCAGAGTGTTAGGATTTACAAGGTGGCATGAGCCACCTTACCCCGCCTATCTTTCTGTCTTAAAGTAGAACATTCTGTGTTAGAACTTCCCGTGGGGTCTGATATATAAATGGAGAAAGGGAGAGGAATGGGTGCTTGGTGAAGCGTCAGTGGGCTTTGGAAAGGATGCGTTACCGTGACGGCAGCCACTGGCTGATGTGGGAACAGTTATTACGGAGCACTTCCGTAGGGAGGAGTGTGCATGCGTTCCTGGCGGGCTGAGAAGCCTGAGAAACACATGCATTTTCCTTTTGTTGAAAGGGACTTCACATTAAGTAGGAGTGAGCTGCAGTTTCACGTTGGACTCGTAGTTACCTGGACAACAGGGTTTGGTGTTGCGTCTGTGTGCAGCCATTTATGGGTGTGTGTCGCTGCCAGGAAACCCGCTGTGTTTCTTTGTGAAATGCTTGAAGAGCATGTAACAAATCATTTTATGGTAAAAAAGTTGAGAAGTTGTAATAATAATAATCTGGCTAATTCCTAGTAACTTACATCAAAACTGATACAAGTAGAAATGAAAAATTTGGACAGTCTTACCATTTTAAAAGAGATAGAAACAGAAATGAACAAACACCTTTTCATAAAGAAAGGTCAGGTCCAGTGGCTCTGTTGGTAAATAATACCAGGTGTTCTGGAGAGAAGTTATTCCATGTCCCTGGGGATTCTCCTACAGAGCAGAAAAAGGATATACACTCTAGCCCGGGAGACGTAGCTCACACCTGTAATCCTAGCTCTCTGGGAGGCTGAGGCGGTAGGATCGTTTGAGCTAAGGGGTTTGAGATCATGTTCTTGCCTGAGCAAGAGCAAGAGCCCATCTCTACTAAAAATGGAAAAATTAGCTGGCATGGTGGTGCACACCTGTAGTGCCTGCTGCTCGGGAGGCTGAGGCAGGAGGATCGCTTGAGCTCATGAGTTTGAGGTTGCTGTGAGCTTTGACACCACTGCACTCTACCCGGGGTGACAGAACAAGACGTTGTCTAAAAATACAAAGCATGAAACTGAAAAAATAAAAGTGGAATTTATAAATAATATCATTATCCATTCAGGAAATCCAAAAGATTAATTATTAGACTTAGAGACTTGGGAAAAGTTCACCATCTACAAAAATCAACAAACAGAAAATATTTCTGTATCCACATCCTAGCAACACGCACTTGGAAAATAAATTTTTAAAAGATTTACAGTAGCTTAAAGAGTGCTATCATTCTAATTCCAACTCTAATAAATGATATTTAGGGCTCCATAGGGGAAATTATCAAAGGCTTTGAGAGATGGTGATGAAAATCTAAAGAAAGGAGCAGAAACCATGGGAGACTCAAAGATGTTCATTCCTCCTCTAAATCTAAACAGATTGCTTTTCAGTGGCATGAAAATTGACAATCTGACCACAGAAGCGAAGTACACCCTGTAGATAAATGGAATGAGAGCATCTGCTACACCAAACGTCGAGATTTATTTTCAAGCTACATTGACTAGGACAGTGGGGTCAGAATGCACCAATAATCAGTCAGATCAGAGCACTAGAACAGTGGCCTCAGAAGCAGCTCTGTGTGTGACTGCTCCATGTCCCTGCCTTTAGTTATGACTATTTTTGCTGTGCTGCTAGTGTGCGGTGCAGGGGAAGGGCCGCGTGTCCACAGGGGGTGCTGAGGTCATTACACGCGTGGAAACAAATAGGGTAGACTCGGACGCTGCTCACACACACGGCAATCCACCCCAGGGGGGCCAGAGACCCAGTGCGGAAAGGCAAAGAAGCTCTTAACAGGCCACAGAGATTCTTTAATGACCTCAGCACAACAAAAGGTTTCACAAGCAGAACGTAAACGCGCTACCCACAAGGGACAAATTGATCTATTCCCTAAATTACCTGTGTGTCCCACCCGTCCGTCCCCAGAGCCCGCGTCGGTGTTCGCCAAGGAGCAGCCGGAGCGCAGCGAGGTGCGGGCCGAGGCGGGGGCCGGCGCCACGCTGAGCTGCGAGGTGGCGCAGGCGCAGACGGAGGTGACGTGGTACAAGGACGGGAAGCGGCTGAGCTCCAGCTCCCACGTGCGCGTGGAGGCGAAGGGGAAGCAGCGGCGGCTGGTGGTGGCGCAGGCGGGCGTGGCGGACGCCGGGGAGTACAGCTGCGAGGCCGGGGGCCAGAGGGTCTCCTTCCGCCTGGACGTCGCAGGTGGGTGCCAGGCTGGTGACGTGGCCTTGTTTGGGGATATGGGCTGGGCTGCATGGTCCCGGGCTGCTGGATGGTGGCCATGCTGCTGAGCCTTGGACAGGGTGGCGCTTGAAGGGCATTGGGCACTACAGGTGGTCCCCTTGCTGGTCTCCTCCCTCCATGTGGCCCTGAGGGGCAGCGGCCCCCAGTGCAGGGTGCCGGGGTCCCACTCTTACGCAGCTTTCCTGTCCCCAGAGCCTGAACCTCAAGTTCCAGAGAGACCCGGCCGCAGGGAGCCTCTGGTGGTCAGGGAGCATGAAGACATCGTCCTGACCGCCACGCTGGCCACTCCCTCCGTGGCCGCGGTGACATGGCTCAAGGATGGCGTGGAGATTCGAAGAAGCAAGCGGCACGAGGCGGCCAGCCTGGGCGACACCCACACCCTCACCGTGCGTGGTGCCCAGGTCTCGGACAGCGCCATCTACAGCTGCCGCGTGGGTGGCCAGGGCCAGGACTTCCCAGTGCAGGTGGAAGGTGAGCTGGGGGCGGTGGCGGCCCCCGGGAGGCCCCGTGCCCCAAAGCCAGGCAGCGGGGGTGCTCAGGGCACACGGGCGGTGTGGGCAGAGCTGCGGCTGATGTCCTCTTGTGCTGGCAGAGGTGGCCGCCAAGTTCTGCCGGGCCCTGGAGCCGGCGAGCGGGAAGCTGGGCGGCACGGTGACACTGGCCTGCGAGCTGAGCCCGGCGCAGGCGGAGGTGGTGTGGCGCTGCAGGAGCGCGCAGCTGCGGCCTGGGAAGCGCTTCCAGATGGCGGCCGAGGGCCCCCTGCGTTCCGTCACCATTTCCGGGCTGCGCGCGGAGGACGCAGGGGAGTACGTGTGTGAGAGCCGCGACGACAGCACCAGCGCGAGCCTCACAGTCAGCGGTACGCAGGCAGGCGCCGGGGCCTGGGTGCAGGCGTGTTCCCAGGTGGCTTCCTGGAGGAGGTGTCCTTTCTCGCCGCGCCTGCAGGGCGGCGCTGCACCGCTCCCGCCTGCCTGCCGGTTCTGAAGCAGACCCCCTTCCCATCTGCAGTGCCCCGCGTCGTCAAGTTCACCTCGGGGCTGAGCCCGGTGGTCGCGGAGGAGGGCTGCGAGGCCACCTTCCAGTGCATGGTGTCCCCCAGCGATGCGGTGGTCACTTGGTACAGGGAGGGCACCGCGCTGCAGCCCAGTGAGAAGTTTGTGATCGCGCAGAGTGGCGCTGGCCACAGCCTCACCATCTCGGGCCTGACGCTGGAGGACTCGGGCCAGATCACCGCGGAGGCGGAAGGCGCCTCCTCCTCTGCTGCCCTGCGTGTCCGAGGTGAGTGTGGGGCCAGCGCAGCGCAGCGGGAGCCTCCCTGCTGGTCTAGCTGACCTCATGGGACAGGAGGTCTGGCTGGGGCAGAGAAGAGGAGATCTGGGTGGGCCTGAGGGGCTGGGCGCCTTCTCTGGAAGGGAGAAGGTACAACCCTGCAGGCACACCAGACAGAAGTTGAGGCGATCCAGGGAGGCTTCCTGGAGGCGGGGCTCATGCTGAGTCCCGGATGGCAGGGAGAGGGCTGAGGGTGGCAGCCAGTGCTCTGTGGAGGCAGGAGTGGGATGAGCTGCTCATGCTGCTGAAGCCAGTGAGCCAGAACTTCACCTGAAGGGAAGCAGGAGCCATGGCAGGTTCTTGAGTGAGGCAGTGACGTAGGCAGATGCGCCACGTGGAGCGATCAAGGAGGCATCTTAGAGCTGAGAGGCCCACCAGAACCTGTTTTCCATGTCTTACCGTGCACATGCGACCCAGAACCTTGTTAAAGCACAGACTCATCTAGGGGTTCCCATTGCCCCCCCCTCCGGTTTCCTGGAGCCCAGTGCTGCTGGCCAGGGCCACATTCGGCGTTCCGGGCACTGGCGCCTCGTGCAGAGCAGGGCAGCAGAACGGGGGTGGGTGGGGGGCGCTGGGGCGGAAGCCTCCCTGGGCCCATGAACTCGCACAGGTGCGCGGGGCGTGTGTGGGCACACCCGCGCCCAGCCTGGAGTTGGAGAGGGCGCGCCCTCTGAGACGGCTTCCCGAGGTGGGGGTGGGCGATGGCCGCCCTGACCGTGCCCCTGCCACCACCCCAGAGGCGCCGGTGCTGTTCAAAAGGAAGCTGGAGCCGCAGACGGTGGAGGAGCGGAGCTCGGTGACCCTGGAGGTGGAGCTGACGCGGCCGTGGCCCGAGCTGCGGTGGACGCGGAACGCGGTGGCCCTGGCGCGGGGCGACAATGTGGAGATCCACGCCGAGGGCGCGCGGCACCGCCTGGTTCTGCACAACGTGGGGTTCGCCGACCGCGGGTTCTTCGGCTGCGAGACGCCCCATGACAAGACGCAGGCCAAGCTCACGGTGGAGAGTGAGCCTGGGGGCGGGGCGGGGCGGGGCGCGGCGTGCTGGGCCTGGGGGTGGGTCCTGGAGAGGGAGGAGGAGCGGGAAGGAGGCTGGGAGGGCTGGTCCTGGGACGGGGGTTGGGGGGCCTCCCTGAGCTCCACCGCGTGGGAAGCCGGCCGTCCCGCACAGGCTCTGAAGGGAGGGTCTCCGCGCAGCGGCTCACCCGCGCCCCGCCTGGGTCCCACAGTGCGCCAGGTCCGCCTCGTGCGGGGCCTGCAGGAGGTGGCGGCGCGGGAGCAGGGCGCGGCCACCATGGAGGTGGAGCTATCTCACCCCGACGTGGAGGGCACCTGGACGCGCGACGGCCTGCGGCTGCAGCCGGGGCCCACGTGCGTCCTCGCTGTGCGCGGCCCCACGCACACGCTCACACTCTCGGGGCTGCGGCCGGAGGACAGCGGCCTGGTGGCCTTCAAGGCGGAGGGTGTGCACACGTCCGCGCGGCTCGTCGTCTCTGGTGCGTGGGTTGCAGTGGGGAGGACCCACTCCACAGCCACACTCGCCCCTGTCCCTCAGGGGGCTTGGGGAGGCGGGTGGGGACAGAGGGAACCGGGGCGTGGAATCCCGCCGGGGTGCTCTTTCCCAGAGTCGGCTCCGCGGGAAGGCCACTCCAAGCCCCGCCTGTCCCTCACCCGCCCCTCCTGCCTCCCCAGAGCTGCCTGTGCGGTTCACCCGCCCACTGCAGGACGTGGTGGCTACCCAGAAGGAGAAGGTGACCCTGGAGTGCGAGCTGTCGCGTCCAGTTGACGTGCGCTGGCTGAAGGTGCCTCCCTCTCCTCGGGGACTGCTTTGTGCCCCGCCGCCTCCCACGCGGGCGGGCGGAGTGAGCGCTCTGCGGGCCGCCCAGCACCTGACCCGCCTCTGCCCTGCAGGATGGCGCGGAGCTGCGCACGGGCAAGACGGTGAGCGTGGCGGCCCAGGGCGCCTGCAGGAGCCTGGTCATCCACCGCTGTGAGTTCGCCGACCAGGGCGTGTACGTGTGCGACGCGGGGGACGCCCAGAGCTCCGCCTCCGTGAAGGTGCAAGGTGAGGGCAGCGTGCAGACCAGCCCCTCGTGCCTGCTGGCCCCGTGCAACCGCGGCGGGGCGGGGTGCTGGCGGGCGGGGCGCGGTACTGGCGGGCGGGGCGCTGGGGGCGCCCGTGTGTGTGGGCGCGACCTGGCCTTCCTCACCGCCCCAGGCCGCGATGTGCGGATGGTGAGGCCCCTGGAAGATGTGGAAGTGGTGGAGAAGGAGGGGGCCACCTTCTCCTGCGAAGTGTCCCACGACGAGGTCCCCGTCCAGTGGTTCCACGAGGGCAGCAAGCTGCGGCCTAGTGACAACGTGCGCATCCGCCAGGAAGGTAGGCGGCGGAGGGCTGGGACGCGGCTCCTCTGCCTGCTCCCGCCCGCGCTGAGCGCCCGTCTCCCCAGGAAGGACACACACGCTCATCTACTGGAGGGTCCTGGCGGAGGACGCAGGAGAAATCAAGTTTGTAGCGGAAAGCGCAGAATCGCGAGCCCAGCTCCGAGTGAAAGGTGAGGGGGGCACCTCGCCGTGTGTGCGCGTGTGGGAGTGTATGTGTTGTGTGCATGTATGTGTGTGTGTATGTATATGTGTAACTATGTGTATGTGTGTGTGCGCACATGTGTGTGTGTGCAGGTATGTGTGTGCATGCACCCGCGTGTGCACAGTTTCATGAGCCAGCTGATCCAGGACACTCCTGGGGCTCCCGGCCATCTTGGGAGTGGGACAGCAGTGACTCACTTAGGATAGGCAATGGGTGCTGCCTCCTTGGCGGGACCATGGGCGGGGGAGCAGCCTTGGGGGTTCCCCCAGCTGGCGTTTGACATGGAAGTATACGGGATTCTCCCCACACGGCTGCAGTCAGTGCTGGAGGGCAGGGTGCTCGGCCCTGGCAGGTGGAGATGACAGTCCTGGTGGCCGTGATGGGCGTCACGGGAGAGTGGGCATGGGGTGTGAGGGAGGGGGTGTGCGGACAGAGGAGCATGGGTGGGCGGGGTGGGGTGAGCACGGATGGGCAGGCGGTGAGAGCGCAGGGTGGGTGAGGGCAGGGGGACCAGGACATGTACCTGTGGGGCTGGGATGTAGGGCGTGAGGGGCCGTGCCTGATCACTCACGGGTGCCGGGGGTGGGGTGCGCCCACCTCTCTGGTGGGCAGATTGTCTGCAGAGGATCCTGGACCATCTCAGAGGGGACGCTCGGCCTGACCACCTGCTGGCCTGGGCACACCTGGGCTGTTGGGGCCAAGCAGGTGCCAGACCTTTGGCCCTGGGCCTTTGGCTGCCCGAGACCCCGAGGCCTGAGAGCCAAGCGCTGGCCCTGACTTCCTGCCTTGGCTGCTGCGCCCGCAGAGCTGCCGGTGACCCTCCTGCGCCCGCTGCGGGACAAGATCGCCATGGAGAGGCACCGGGGCGTGCTGGAGTGTCAGGTGTCCCGCGCCAGTGCCCAGGTGCGGTGGTTCAAGGGCAGCCGGGAGCTGCAGCCCGGGCCCAAGTACGAGATGGTCAGCGACGGCGTCTACCGCAAGCTGGTCATCAGAGACGTGCAGCCCGAGGACGAGGACACCTACACCTGCGATGCCGGGGACGTCAAGACCAGCGCCCAGTTCTTTGTGGAAGGTGTGGGCAGGCGGGCGGGCAGCTCTCGAGGTCACCAGTGGGGAGGGTCTCTCTGGCTTCCACCAGCTGTTTGCCTTGCGCTCCTGGCGGGGAGGGGGCTGGCGTGCGAGGGGCCATGCGGTGCGTCCGGGCGGGAAGGGAGCGTGCCCTGGGTGTGGCGGGACAGGGCTCGTTCCCGTAAGGAGCTGGAGCCTTCGGGAGGGGGTGGCCGGTGTCCCTGTGGGACCCGCTGGTGACCACTCTCGCCCCGCAGAGCAATCCATCACCATCGTGCGGGGCCTGCAGGACGTGACGGTGATGGAGCCCGCGCCTGCCTGGTTTGAGTGCGAGACCTCCATCCCCTCGGTGCGGCCGCCCAAGTGGCTCCTGGGGAAGACGGTGCTGCAGGCCGGGCCGGACGTGGGCCTGGAGCAGGAGGGCACGGTGCACCGGCTGGCACTGCGGCGGACCTGCTCCACCATGACCGGGCCCGTGCACTTCACCATCGGCAAGTCCCGCTCCTCCGCACGCCTCGTGGTCTCAGGTGAGGCTCGGCCCCGTGGGCTGACATGGGGTAGGGCCACGTGTGGGCTCAGTCTGGGGCCTCAAGTCGCTGTGGCTCAGGGCCATGAGTGGACACAGGTGAGAGCCACAAGAAGAGGAAGTTCAGGACCGGGTGGATGCGGTTCAGGGTCACAAGCGGACATGGCTCAGGGCCACGGGTGGACGTAGTTCAGGGCACAGAGTAGGCGGTTCAGATCCACACGTGGACAGGCGGGGCCTCGGCAGCAGGCTGGGCGGCGGGTTTCCTGCGGCCCCGCAGCCCAGCCTCTCCCCTCCCCGCAGACATCCCTGTGGTCCTGGCGCGGCCTCTGGAGCCCAAGATGGGGCGAGAGCTGCAGTCGGTGGTCCTGTCCTGTGACTTCCGGCCGCCCCCCAAGGCTGTGCAGTGGTACAAGGACGACGCGCCCCTGTCTCCCTCTGACAAATTCAAGATGAGCCTGCAGGGCCAGATGGCCGAGCTGCGTGTGCTCCGGCTCACGCCTGCTGACGCCGGTGTCTACTGCTGCCAGGCGGGCAGCGCCCAGAGCAGCGCTGAGGTCACCGTGGAAGGTGGGGCGCAGCGGGGCCCGCGGGCGTGGGGAGGGCCTCCAGGGACAGGCATG
The DNA here is from genome assembly GCA_008750895.1 of Mirza zaza. Classification (NCBI taxonomy): domain Eukaryota; kingdom Metazoa; phylum Chordata; class Mammalia; order Primates; family Cheirogaleidae; genus Mirza; species Mirza zaza. Next base: position 9,431 of record VSMD01124642.1, read on the forward strand.
GCCAGCTGCCCGGGCGCTGAGTCTCTGCTCGCCCCGCGCAGCACGGGAGGTGATGGTGATGCAGCCGCCGCAGGACGCCGAGGCCGTGGAGGAGGGCCGCGTCAGCTTCTCCTGCGAGTTGTCCCACGAGGACGAGGAGGTCGAGTGGTCGCTCAACGGGGCGCCCGTGTACAACGACAGCTTCCACGAGATCACACACGAGGGCCGGTGCCACACGCTGGTGCTGAAGAGCGTGCGCCTGGCCGATGCGGGCACCGTGCGCGCGTCCTCCCCGAAGGTGTCGGCCTCCGCCCGCCTGGAGGTCCGAGGTGAGCCATCCCCGTGGGGTCCGGGTGCCTGGGGGGGTCCCGTGCTCGCACGGGGCGGGCCCAGGCTCCCCTGACCAGCCTGCGCCCCCCGCAGCAAAGCCGGTGATGTTCCTGAAGGCACTGGACGACGTGTCCGCGGAGGCGCGCGGCTCGCTGGCCCTGCAGTGCGAGGTGTCCCACCCCGAGGCTGGCGTGGTATGGCACAAGGACGGCGTGCCGCTGGGCCCCAGTGACAAGTACGACTTCCTGCACATGGCCGGCTCGCGCGGGCTCGTGGTGCACGACTTGAGCCCCGAGGACGCCGGGCTGTACACCTGCCGTGTGGGCGCGGAGGAGACGCGAGCCCGGGTCAGCGTGCACGGTGCGTGGCCGCGAGGTCGGCCTCTGCGGGGCAGCCCGCCATGGTCTCTGAGAGGAGCGGCTTTCGGCTGATCCGGGGAGGCCGGGAGCCTCCTGGGAGTGGGGAGGAAGCAGCCGAGACCCCGGCGGGGGCTGCGGGTGGCCACGTCCCCGGCCAGCAGGGCCTTCCTAAGGCCGCAGGATGGCAGGGCGGAGCTGTCATCTCCCTGCCCCCGCCCTGGCCTCGGGGTGTGGTCCCCCAGGGCACGTCCCTCTCAGCCAGGCCAGGTCCCTCAACAGCAGGGTGGCTGGCTGGGCCCCGAGTGTGCCACTGTCCTTGCCCAGCGACCTGCAGTCCCGATCCTAGCCACGGAGGTGTCTGGGTTGACTCACCCAACGGGGGCCGTCTGGGGCCCTGCTTGCTCCGGGCTCCCGTCTCTCCTTTCTGGGATGTTACAAGCCCGTGACAACTGCCAGCGGTCTGTGCTCTCGGCCACTCTGAGCTGAGTGGAGCTCAGCAATCTCAGTCACCCAGACGCCAGGGCGCGGCCAGCTCTAGGCGCAGGGCACCTGCTGATGGCGGGGCAGCATGGTCTTGGCCCCTCCGGGTCTGGTCCTTTCTGAGGGTCCGGCCCCGGGCGGCGCCGTCCTGTTAGGGCCACGGCCTGACCTGCGTCTGTGGCCCGCAGAGCTGAACGTGGGCATCACCAAGAGGCTGAAGACGACGGAGGTGCTGGCAGGCGAGAGCTGCACCTTTGAGTGCGTCCTGTCCCACGAGAGCACGGGCGACCCAGCCGTGTGGACGGTTGGCGGGAAGACGGTGGGGAGCTCTGGCCGCTTCCGCGCCACCTGCCAGGGCCGGAGACACCTGCTGACGGTCACTGAGGCCGTGCCCGGCGACGGCGGGGAGGTGGTCTTCTCCGTGGGGGGCCTCGCCTCCAAGGCCTCGCTCATCGTCCGAGGTGGGCACGCCAGCCGGGGCACTGGGGGCGGCAGCAGGCACCGGGAGTGCTTCCGGGGCTCGTCTCCCCCACCCCTTCTAGTGTCTGCGGGGGCCCTGCTGGGGTCCCTGGGGAGACCCCACTAGGGAAGGGAGGGGCCACACTCCCAGACAGGCTGCCCCGAGCCTCTGGGGCTGGCCTGGATTCCGGCCCAGTCTGTGGTCTGATTGCCCCGAGCAGTCAGTACAGCCCAGGGCTGGCGGTCCCCGAGCCGGTGTGAGGACCCTGAGCCGAGGCCAGGGCTGCCCTCCCGCCGTGAGACCCCTGTGGGCGGCCCTGAGATTGCACTCCTGCCGGGCACACTCCTGCGGATCCAGGGCGCGCACTCGCCCATGGCCGTGCCTGAGTGACAGGCACTGGTGGCTGAGGCTGTGTCTCGCACCCCTGCCTCCCGGCCCTGGCTCCCAGCGCGCCAGGGCTCTACGGCCTCTGGGGTCCCCGCGTTGGAGGTCTGGGGGTGCTGTGGCCTTGGCCACTCTCAGACGCCTGACCCTGTCTCCGCCCAGGCCGTGGAGGGGCCGTGGGCGTAGCTGGTGTGGCGGCGGGGGCCGTGGCTGCGGCTCATGGGCCGCTGCCTCTGCTCCCTTCAGAGAGGCCGGCGAACTTCACGAAGCCCCTGGAAGACCAGCGAGCTGAGCTGGGGGAGGACGCGGTGCTGCACTGCGAGCTGTCTCGCGCAGGCGCGCCCGTGCGCTGGCTGAAGGATGGCAAGGCCATCCGCAAGGGGCAGAAGTACGACGTGCTCACCGAGGGCACGCGGGCCGCCCTGGTCGTCCGCGCAGCCTCGATCAAGGATGCGGGCACGTACACGTGCGAGGTGGAGGACTCCAAGAGCACAGCCCGCCTCTGCGTGGAAGGTAGATGCCGCGGGAGGCCCCGCCCACGCGAACCTCAGCCCCCTGTCCCAGGTGGGACGGGCCCGCCCAAGCCTCACACCAGGCCCACTCTGCCTCCACCTCCCGCCCGCAGAAAAGGCGAACCGATTCACGGAGGAGCTGGCCGACCTGCACGCGGAGGAGAAGGGCACGGCTGTGTTCACCTGCAAGACGGAGCGGCCCGCGGCGGCCGTGACCTGGCGCAAGGGCCCCGTGGAGCTGCGGGCCTCAGGGAAGCACCGGCCCAGCCAGGAGGGCCTGACACTGAGGCTCACCGTCACCGCCCTGGAAAAGGCGGACAGCGACACCTACACCTGCGACATCAGCCAGGCCCAGTCCCGTGCCCGGCTCCTGGTGCGAGGTGAGGCCGGCCGGGTGTGTGCAGCCCGGGCTCTGGTTGAACTTGGCCCCGCAGACCCGGATGTGGTCAGAGGTTGGGCTCTGGATGGGATCAGCCTCAGCCTCCGAGGGTGGAGGGGACACCCTGGGTGGTCTCTGAGGCTCTCCGAGCTTGACCTTCTGTGGACCAGCCAGTGGCCTTCACTCATTCACACATTTATTTGCTGACTGCGTGTTCCTCACATGCGTGTGCAGCGCGTGCCAGGCCCCCATGTGTGAATTCTGCATGCATTTGAACACATGATGTGTCCCCTCTTCTCGGAGGGGCAGCCGGGCCAGATGTGCTCATGGCCGGGGGGCTTCAGGTGCTCCCAGGGGAGAGCCCATGGTCCAAAGTGTTGTCATGGATACTCGTGGTGGTGTCTCAGTCCATTTTCTGTTGCTTGTAACAGAATACCTGAAACTGGGTGATTTATAAAGGAAAGGAACTTCTTTCTTATAGTTTGGAGGCTGGTAAGTCCAAGGTCAGGCAGCTGCATCTGGTGAGAGCCTTCTTGCTGGTGGGGACCCTGCAGAGTCCTGAGGTGGCGCAGGGCATGGCGTGGTGGGGGGCTCAGTGTGCTGGACCATAAGGCCAGGTGCGGTGGCTCACATCTGCAATCTCAGCACTCAGAGGGGCTGAGGAGAGAGCATCATCTGAGGCCAGGAGTTGAAGACTGGCCTGGGCAACATAGCAAGACCCCATCTCTACAAAAAAGTTAATAAACTAGCCAGACGTGGTGGTGCATGCCTGTAGTCCCAGCTACTTGGGAGGCTGAGGCAGGAGGATCTCTTGAGCCCACGAATTCGAGGCTGTAGTGAGCTGTGATCACACCACTGCAGTCCAGCCTGGTGATAGAGCGAGACCCTGTCTCAAAAAACAAAACAAAACAACAAAGTAAAGAAGTATTAGGTTAGGGCAAAAGTAATTATGGTTTCAGACTGTTGATTTTAAATCATTATAACTAGGCTCAAATACATCTTTATTAATCAAAGTAGGAACCATTACAATCAACATGTTTTTGCCAATGAGAAATAAGTTTATTCCTGTAGCTTAAAAATCCATGCTTAAGGATTCAATGAACTCTTGGAAAGCATTTTCTGCATCCTGCTGGTTGTGGAAGCGTTTTCCCTGCAAAAAGTTGTCGAGATGCTTGAAGAAGTGGTAGGCGGTTGTCGAGAGGTCAGGTGAACATGGCGGATGAGGCAAAACTTGGCAGCCGAATTCGTTCAACTTTTGAAGTGTTGGTTGTATGACGTGCGGTCGGGTGTTGTCGTGGAGAAGAATTGGGCCCTTTCTGTTGACCAACGCCGGCTGCAGGCATTGCAGTTTTTGGTGCATCTCATCTATTTGCTCAGACGTAACGGTTTCCCCAGGACTCTGAAAGCTGCCGTGGATCAGACCGGCAGCAGACCACCAAACAGAGACCATGACTCATGACCTTTTTGGTGCAAGTTTGGCCTTGGGAAGTGCTTTGGAGCTTCTTCTCTGTCTAACCACTGAGCTGGTCGTTGCCAATTGTCCTATAAAATTCACTTTTCATGACACGTCACAGTCTGATCAAGAAGTGGTTCGTCATTGTTGCATACAAGAAAAGAAGATGACACTTCAAAAGGATATTTTTGATTTTCGGTCACCTCACGAGGCACCCACTAATCGAGCTTTTTCACCTTTCCAATTTGCTTCAAATGCCGAGTGACTATAGAATGGTCGACCTTGAGTTCTGCAGCAACTTCTCGTGTAGTTGTGAGAGGATCAGCTTCGATGATTGCTTACTATTGGTCGTTGTCAACTTCCCATGGCCAGCCACCGCACTCCTCATCTTCAAGGCTCTCTTCTCCTTTGCAAACTTCTTGAACCACCACTGCAGTGTACGTTCGTTAGCAGATCCTGGGCCAAATGAGTTGATGTTGCAAGTTATCTCTGCTGCTTTATGATGCATTTTGAACTTGAGTAAGAAAATTGCTCAAATTTGCTTTTTGTCTAACATCATTTCCATAGTATAAAATAAATATCAAATAGACAGCAAGTAATAATAAATCTCGCTAGCAAAAAAACATAAAGCAAGAAATGTGTATTAAAATGATGTATAACATGACCACCTTTATTTAAGAACGTATTCCAATAGCAAAGGGCAAGTTTCAACAATGTTAAAACTGAAATTACTTTTGTACCAACCTAATGATATAAACCAGGAAGCTTCCCTTCGACTTTTGCTCTCCAGTGAATTCAGTGCATCTGGTGAAAGCATTTTGTTGGCACAGTTAAACCCCATGATCTAACAAAGTCGATAATCATAGTTTATAAAAAAAAAAATCAGTGAAGGTGAAAGTCATAAAATAATGAAAGATATTTTTTAAAAAATTAAAACATACAGATGTCCACCAGTCTGGCGGGGAATGCCGGAGCCGTTTCTTTGCACATGGGTCCGCTGATCAGAGTGCTTTGTGTCTTGGGCGCCACATACATCTGTAAGTGGAGTCATTCCTTGGAGGAACTTACAGATGCAGAAGGAATCTGAATGCACGAGTTACCTCGATATTCATAAACTCTCTCTTTTCTTTAACATCGCCAATTCAACAGCAAAACAAAACAAAAACCTTCTTTCTAGGAATGGACATTCTCCATCCTCCAAACCATTTGAATTAAATTTTAACATAGCCCTGTAAAAACACTCATGTTTCTTCCGTCAACAAAAGATTTCATGTCATTGCATGATCGTGACAACAAGAACAGGTCTGGGGACGGGCGGCTGCTCTTGGGAAGCTCAGCTCTGTGGGAGGTGGCAGGACGACCCTCCCCTGGTTCTCGGCAGGCGGGGGGCTCACCCAGCAGGCTGTGCAGAAGGACACCCAGGGTGCGGGGCTCAGAGGTGGTCCCCAGACATGCCTTGGGCGTGTTCTGCTCTGATCTGCTTGTTTGTGGAGTTCCATCAACAGGAGCTCGTTAGGCAAAGCCACTCTCGCTCCACCTGGGGGTGGGGCAGCAGGCACCCTGACGTGCCCACCCGTGCCCCGGCAGGCCAGAGCGTGCGCATCGTCGAGGACCTGGAGGACGAGGACGTGCAGGAGGGCGCCTCTGCCACCTTCCGCTGCCGAGTCTCCCCGGCTGACTACGAGCCCGTGCACTGGTTCCTGGACCAGACGCCCCTGCACCCCAACGAGCTCAACGAGATCGAGGCCCAGCCCGGGGGCTACCACGTGCTGACGCTGCGGCAGCTTGCGCTCAAGGACTCGGGCACCGTCCACTTCGAGGCAGGCGACCAGCGGGCGTCTGCTGCCCTGCGGGTCTCCGGTAGGTCGTGTGCCTGGAGGGCAGAGCCGTGGGGGTGGGGGGCTCCGCATTGTCCACGTCACTCGGGTGCAGCCTCGTGCAGGGGTGGGTGCGGCTTGGCCACGTGCCGGGCGTGGTCCCCAGGTGCAGGGCGAAGGTGCGATTGGCTGCCCGAGGCCTGGGGCCTCCGCAGGCTGAGTTGGGCTCCGTCACGCCGAGTCCCTCTGTGTGATGTGCTCAGTGGTGCCTGGTGTGGCGCAGGCCAGGCTGTGTCCCCGCTGGGGCAGGAGCCACCCAGAGCCCGCCTGGTCCCCTCCACAGCCCTTTCCGTGGCCCCAGCCCGAGGGCAGCGGCAGGCGGCACCGACTGGGGCGTGGCCTGGTCTGCTGTCACCTCTGTGGTGGCAGCTCAGCAGCCTCCCCAGACACTGTGGCTCCTCTCCTGTCCCCAGAGAGGCCGAGCGTCTTCTCCCGGGAGCTCATGGATGCCACCATCACTGAGGGCGAGGACCTGACCCTCACGTGTGAGACCAGCGTCCCCAACAGCCCCGTGTGCTGGACAAAGGACGGGAAGACCCTGCGGCCGTCCGCCCGGTGTCAGCTGAGCTACGAGGGCCGCCAGGCCCAGCTGGTCCTTAGTGAGGCCACCCTGCAGGACAGCGGCCGCTACAAGTGCGAGGCCCGGGGTGCCTGCTGTAGCGCCATTGTCAGGGTCCACGGTGAGAGCCCCGGCTCGCAGACGCCGCTTTCTCTGCGTCTTTCCGCCGCCGTCCCTCTGTGTGTCCGTGTCCTGACTCCTCTGCTTGTGAGGACGCCAGGCCTGCGATATCAGGGCCACCCACACGAGCTCGTTTTACCTTGATTCCCCGTCCCCCAGTACAGCGGCACGCTCGGGTCCAGGGTCGGGGCTGCACCACGTGAATTTTGTGGTCCCCAAATTTGTGGGGCACAATCAGTCCATGACAGTCTACCCTCCTCTGTGTCCCTGCTGCTTAGAGCATCGTTCTTGTCACTCACATCTGCCCCTTCCCAGCAGTCTTGGGGTCCCTGCCATCGGCCCCTGAGGCGGGGGTGGGGGGATGGGCTGGCCCTGGCCCTGGCCCCTGCCCCAGCCGTCTGCCGCCTTCAGGGGCCCCGCAGGGCCCAGGGCAGGGAGGGCGGGCTGAGCCTGCGTCTGTCCACAGCCCGGCCGGTGCGGTTCCGGGAGGCCCTGAAGGACCTGGAGGTGCCAGAGGGTGGAGCCGCCACACTGCGCTGTGTCCTGTCGTCTGTCGCCGCGCCCGTGGAGTGGCGGTGCGGGGACAGCGTCCTCAGGCCGGGCGAGAAGTACAGCCTACGCCAGGAGGGCGCCGTGCTGGAGCTGGTGGTACGGAACCTGCGGCCCCAGGACAGTGGGCGGTACTCCTGCTCCTTCGGGGACCAGGTGACGACGGCCATGCTCGCCGTGAAAGGTGAGCCTCGTGCTCTGCCCTGGGAGGCTGGCGTGGCCCCTGCCTCCGGTGTGGAAGGGTACAGTGACATCCTTGTGTCTGTCTGGCCCTGTCGCAGCCCTGCCCGCCCAGTTCGTAGGGAAGCTGAGAAGCAAGGAGGCCACGGAAGGGGCCACGGCCACGCTGCGGTGTGAGCTGAGCAAGGCAGCCCCCGTGGAGTGGAGGAAGGGGGCTGAGACCCTCAGAGCTGGGGACAGATACAGCCTGCGGCAGGACGGGACCACGTGTGAGCTGCAGATCCGTGGCCTGGCCGTGGCAGACGCTGGGGAGTACTCATGCGTGTGCGGGGAGGAGCGGACCTCGGCCATGCTCACTGTCAGGGGTAAGACTGGCGTGCCCACGCCGACCTGCATTCTGCCGTCCAATCGCTCACTCCCTGCCGTCCGTCTCCACTCACCCCCCACTCTGTGCCGCGCTCTTCCCTTCACGCCATGGAGGCCCTTCAGCCTCCCAGGCTGCTGCGGGAACCACGGGAAGCAGCATGTACGTCTGGCTTCCCGCCCCGAGCAGCCATGGGCTCTGTCCTGGGGCATTCCGTGTCCGTCTGGGCATGTTCTGTCCCCTCCGGGGAGTCTGATGTTCTCTGTGTCTGTCTGTCCTTCCCCAGCCCTGCCTGCCCACTTCACGGGAAGACTGAGAAACCAGGAGGCCACGGAAGGGTCCACGGCCACGCTGCGGTGTGAGCTGAGCAAGGCAGCCCCCGTGGAGTGGAGGAAGGGGCCTGAGACCCTCAGAGATGGTGAAAGATACAGCCTGCAGCAGGACGGGACCACGTGTGAGCTGCAGATCTGTGGCCTGGCCGTGGCGGACGCCGGGGAGTACTCGTGCGTGTGCGGGGAGGAGCGGACCTCAGCCAGGCTCACCGTCAAGGGTAAAGGCCACGTCTGGCCACGTGTGCACGTGGCTCTGTGTCTGAGCACTCATCCACGTCCCCACCTAGTGCCCGTGTCCTTGTCTCCCCCTCGGTCCTGCGGCACAGATGTCTCACCTGCTCTAGGGGCTCATCTCAGGAGCTGGGGAACAGCAGAGGACGGGGGCCTTTCCCCGTCCCTGTGGGGGCCACAGCCAGGAATACATGATTATGGGGAGAATCAAATAATTAGAAAAAATGCAGCAGAAGGTTTTCATGGGGGAGAACAGAGGAAAGGAGGGAGCAAGGTGAACTGGGAAGGCCCTGGAACAGGAACACCAGGCAGGGCGTTAGCGAGCTGGGGCGCCAGGACCCCTGTCCCAGGCCTGGGAGGGAGGGCATGTGGCCTAGGGTGAGGTGCAGGCGGTGCCCTGTCTTCTGCGTAGCCCTGTGGCCAGGTGCTGGGGTCTCAGGGTACAGTGAGGACACACGGCTGTCCTGGCTCCTGGGTGGCCCCTGGCTGCCGCCTGCTGGTGTCCTGTGTTGCCCGCATGGTCCCCGTGGCTGGTGCCTATCCACGCTCCGCAGAGCATGCTGTGTTGTGTCGCCACGTCCTGATGACCAAAGTGAGCACAGGGGCTATGGCCCGAGCACGTCACACAAGGGGCCGTGGTCACAGTGGGCTGTGGTCGGGCTAAGGCAGCCCCCGGGGACTGGATAAAGTAGCCCGGGACCCTCAGAGGCGGGGGCAGATACAGATAGGAAGGGCGTTCTAGAGCCCCGTGGCCTGGCCCTGGTGCATCCTGGGTGTGCGCTGGTGTGTCTGGTAGGGGCAGACCTCAGCCTGATCGGGGCCCACCGGAGGGTGGGGTGTGAGGCCACTGCACTCGGCGGCCCAGCCATGGCCTCACGGTGACACTGGGGAGAAGCTCCGGCCTTGAGCAGCCACAGCGTTCCCCGCGGGAGGGACGGCCCTTGTGGGCTGCTTCTTGCCTGTCCATGGAGCCAGGACTCTGCCTGGCGTGGCTGGTGGCCGGGTGTCGAAGGCCCAGGTGCTCAGGTGGCCCTTGGTCACGTTCAAGCAGATGAAACAAAGCCAGCCATGGCTGAGAGGCCTGGGCGTCTTAAAGTGGAGGGAAGGGCGTCTCTGCAGACTCTCGGGGCCTCCAGCCCAGGGCTCTCTCGGGCTCTGCTCACTCAGCAAAGACGGGCCTCAGACCACTGAAGAAGCGAGTCCTGGGGTCGGGCGTGGCCGTCATCTGGCCGCTCATGCCTGTAGCAGGAGGCGCTTGCCGTGTGCGTGAACATCACAGAGGCCCAGCCACCACACTTCTCCAGCTGCCGGGACGGAGCACAGCGTCCCTACTGTGGAGGCACCAGTCCTCGTGGCATCACATCCACCAGGAGACCACGGAGGGACATGGGGCTCCAAGCCCTGTCATGTGGCTGAGAAGCAGGGGGCTGAGAGGAGCAGCCATGGGCTGCCGGAGACAGGCGCTTCCGGAGTGGCCAGCCCTGAGAAGGCCTCGGGGCGTGCGTGCCCGCCTGGGTCACACGTGGCTCCCCTCCAGAGGATGCAGGCGGCATTCCTGCACGCTCACGCAGTGCCGCCTGGGCTGAGCTCGGGCCTCGGGCGGCAGGAACTGATGAAGCATGAGTGGCTACAACCTTGAGGGAGGCTTTTTGGCCAGTTGTGTCTCCTTCCTCCCAGCACCCGTCGGGATCACAGAACAGCTATGCAATGGCCACAAAACAGGCCCAGGGCCACGGAACAGGGCCACAGCAAGGCCGGCCCTCGCCCTCAGGTCTGGTGATAGATGCAGTCTGAGCCAGGACGGGCCACAGAAGGTCCTGGGGAGGGGACATCTGTCCTCTGCCCATCCACGCCATGAGCCCCCGTGGCCAGCTCTACGCACCTGTCCTCATCCTGGGGTCCTCGCTAGGGGTCCCGGCTCCTCCACGTCCCTCCCCAGATGTACCCGGCCAGTCTGTTCTTTGCTACAGCACGCTACTTTCCACACGTGTGTCCACGTGGCCAAGCTTTTATTCTTAGTTTGTTCTGGAGTGTGCGTGTTTTCTTGTTGAGTGGCCCATACTGTTCTCACCTGGTTTATGTCCTGCCAGCCAGATTCACACAAAGTATGAGGCTGGAGGGGCCATGGAAGGGGCCGTGGCATGATGTGAACAGACTCGACCGAGAGAAGCCACGGCCCACGTCCTGTGCTCAGCACACCCTGCATGTGACTGTGTCCAGTTGGGTTCTGTGTCTTCCCTGTGTCACCCACGTCTTATCTCTTCTGTATGCTCAGAGGGTGTGATGGTGTTTGTTTTCTGACCCTTTTTAGCCCTGCCTGCCAAGTTCACAGAGGGTCTGAGGAATGCAGAGGCCACAGAAGGGGCCACGGCCACACTGCGGTGTGAGCTGAGCAAGGTGGCCCCCGTGGAGTGGAGGAAGGGGCCCAAGACCCTCAGAGATGGGGACAGATACAGCCTGAGGCAGGACGGGGCCGTGTGTGAGCTGCAGATCTGTGGCCTGGCTGTGGCAGACACCGGGGAGTACTCGTGTGTGTGTGGGCAGGAGAGGACCTCAGCCACACTCACGGTCAGGGGTAAAGATCATGTGTGACCACGTGGATATGTGGCTTCGTGTGTACACGTTGTCTCCCTGTCACCAACTTGTGTGTCCAAATGTGGCACAACTCCTGTGGCAACATGTGGTCATCTGTCCTCTAACTGGGGTCCCCTGGGTACCTGCCACCTCTCCTTCTCCTAGTCACATCTCCTCATGTTCATATACATCCCTTGTGTTCTCTGTTCATCCTGGGCCACTTGGTTCCTCACCGTCTGTACATTCACTTGCTGATGCCGTGGGCCTTTGGCAGTTTGTGTGGCTCTGTGTGGGTGTCCGTGTCCTGTACACAGAGTCCTCCAGTCAGTCTGATGTTCTCAGTGACCACTTGGTCCTCCACAGCCCTGCCCACCAGGTTCATAGAAGATGTGAAAAACCAGGAGGCCACGGAAGGGGCCACGGCCATGCTGTGGTGTGAGCTGAGCAAGGCGGCCCTCGTGGAGTGGAGGAAGGGACCCGAGACCCTCAGAGATGGTGACAGATACAGAATGAGGAGGGACGGGACGCGGTGTGAGCTGGAGATCCGTGGCCTGGCCGTGGCGGACGCCGGGGAGTACTCCTGCGTGTGTGGGCAGGAGAGGACCTCGGCCACGCTCACCGTCAGGGGTAAAGACCAGAGGTGTTCAGGCAGAGCCGTGTTCTGGTGTCCACATGCTGGCTCCGTGCTGTGTGTGTCCGCTGTGCTCTCCTCGAGCCTGGGCCGCCCCGCTCCGGTCACTGCATGGAACCCCCTGCCTCCTGGGCTCTTGCGGGAACCAGGAGAAACCCGGATCTGCACCCAGCTCCCCACGCATGTGCCAGTGCCGTTCGGTCATGTTGTCCTGTGGGATTCCGTGGCTTGTCCTCCGTCTCGTCACACCTGTTCCCCAGGGCTATCCAGCAGTGCAGCCCTCCTCACCTGCGCGGCCGGCCTCACACAGCGCTGCAGGCTGGGCAGTTCCAGCAGCACAGGTTCACTCTCCCAGAGTTCTGGAGGCTGAAACTCCAAGGCCAGGGTCCTGGCAGGGTTGGCGTCTCCTGAGCCGTCTTCTCTGTGCATCTGCACGTGGCCACCCCGCTTTGTGCACGTGTGTGTCCTACTCTTCTTTGACAAGGACGCCAGTCACACTGGACTGGGCCCACCCTGACAACCTCACGTTGGCTTTTAAAGATCCCGTTTAAATACAGTGGCATGTTGAGGTACTTGGCGTTAGGACTTCAATATAGTAATTTTTGGGGGGCTCATTTCAGGCCTTAACACTCTACCTTCTAGCCTCCCAGAATTGATGGCCTTCTCACGGGCAAAATGCATTCTCCCCTTCCCGACACACAAGGTTTCGTTGTTTCCGGGTCTGCCTCCTACAGAGCACGAGAACACAGTCTGGCCAAGTTCTTGGCCACTTGTTGTAGTAGCAAGGATCTCCTGTCTTCCAGTTTGCAGTGACACGTTCTTTATTTCTGGCTGAGGTCTGACCAGCAGCGTCCTTAATGTCCGTTTTTCTGCGATCTGCTTGTTTGTGGGAATCTAGGTTTTTTCTGACAGGCACCCAACAATCATCCCCGCCTGTTACTTGGTTCCAAAGCCTCGTCTGCATTGGTAGGTGACTGTTGGAGCTGCACCCCACTCCCGGCACTGAAAAGTGTGCATTCGTTTTCTGACCGGAAGTCTGAAAATGAGGTGTTGGAGGTCGGCTTCCTCTGAGGCCTCGTTCCTTGGCTCGTACATGGCGTCTCCTCCCTGTGTCTCCACGCAGGGTCCCCCTGTGTGCTCCTGTGTCCGCTCACCTCTTTTCCTAATGAAGTTAGTCGCGTTGGAAGAGGGCCCACATCGGCAGCCTCACGTTACCTTAGTTACCACTTTAAAGGCTTCATCTCCAAATAGTGACACTTGGAGGCACCAGACGTTAGGATTCCAACATGTGAATTTTAGGGCACACGGTCAGACCAGAAGAGTACGTAGCCGGGTGGCCCAGGCAGCCTGCACCCGTGGGCTCTGTCTCTGCCGAGCACAGAGAGGGGAGCGGATGGCAGGATGCCGTGTCAGGTGTGGCGTAGAAGCCACAGCTGCGGTTCGTTGCTGTCTAGGTGGCCTGAGCCAGGGCTGTGGGTGGGGGTGTGGGTCCACTTGCGGCAGGACGGGGGTGCGTGGGCTGGGAGGGGTGCAGCGAGCCGGGCGTGTCCACGCAGGGGTGGTGCGGAAGGAAGCGCTGCGGGAGAAGGGAGTCTCCTATATGAGGATGACAGTGGGGCCGGGCGGTGATGTCTGACTGGGAGGCGCCTCCCACGTGGTCACAGGGAGGGAGAAGGGAGGGAAAGAGCAGTCAGGTCATTACCTTGTCTCGTCTGTGGGTTGTGAGTTGGAGGAGGTTGCCGCTTCTCGGGAACAAGAGGTTGTGGGTAGGACAAGGTGCCCTTTGAGAAGGTGACAGGCCTGGAATGGAGCCTGTCTCTGGGCTGAGCTGCCCTTGCAGGGGGACGCAGGAGGGCCTCGAGGTCAGTCTTGGATGTGCTATGCTCCATGTCCCTCCTGCTTCTGTCTCCTTCCTGGATGTTCAGCTTGTGTCCCTCAGTCCTCCAGAGTGTTTGATGGCTTCTGTCCATGTGGCCCTTCCTAGCCCTTCCAGCTCGATTCATTCAAGATCTGAAGACCATGGAGGCCACAGAAGGGGCCACAGCCACGCTGCGGTGTGAGCTGAGCAAGGTGGCCCCTGTGGAGTGGAGGAAGGGGCCTGAGACCCTCAGACACGGGGACAGATGCAGCCTGCGGCAGGATGGGGCCACATGTGAGCTGCAGATCCGTGGCCTGGCCATGGTGGACGCTGGAGAGTACTCGTGCGTGTGTGGACAGGAGAGGACCTCGGCCACGCTGACCATCAGGGGTAAAGATCGTTGTGGGCCAGTGGCTCGGTGTCTACATGCTGTCTCTGCACCACCACCTACCACCAGCAAATGGGACACAGCTCCCAGGGTGACCCCATGGTGTTTGTCTTATATCTGGGGTCTTCTGGGCATCTCCGACCTCCCCTTCTCATAGTCAGGAGATGTCCTCGTGTTCACGTCTATCCCTTCCCGTTCTCTGTTCCTCCTGGGCCACTGGGCTCCTTGCCTTCTGTGCGTTCATTTGATTGTCCCTGCCGTGGTCCGTGGGAAGCTTGTGTGGCTTTTTGTGAGTCATGTCCTGTACACAAAGTCCTCCAGATCATCTGATGTTCTCAGCGACTGCTTGGCCCTTCTCAGCCCTTCCCGCCAGATTCACAGAAGATTTGAGAAATCAAGAAGCCACAGAAGGGGCCACGGCCACGCTGCAGTGTGAACTCAGCAAGGCGGCCGCCGTGGAGTGGAGGAAGGGGCCCAAGACCCTCAGAGCTGGGGACAGATACAGCCTGAGGCAGGACGGGACCACATGTGAGCTGCAGATCCGTGGCCTGGCCGTGGCAGACGCCGGGGAGTACTCGTGCGTGTGTGGGCAGGAGAGGACCTCGGCCACGCTCACCGTCAGGGGTAAAGACCTAGTGGTCAGGCAGAGCCGTTCTGGCGTCCAAGTATTCACTTCCGGACATCTGTCTCCACTCATTCCATCTTTCCTCCCCATCTCTGTGCCACCCTCTTCCCGTCACTCTGTGGAACCCCAGCCTCCCGCCACTGTGCCACAGCGGGTTGAGTCATGTGTTCCCATTGGGTTCTGTGTCTTGTCCTCCATCCTGTAATGTCCTGTCCCCCAAAGTTCTGCAGAGCCTCTGATTATCTCCGTCTGTTTCTAACCCCCCATGGCTCTGCCAGCCACATTCATTTAAATGTGAGGCCTGAGCAGGCCACGGCCGTGTGGTGTACAGTCGGGGAGTGGCTCATGTCCAGTGGGTTTTGTGTCTTGTCTGTGTGTCCACGTCCCGTGTCTTCTGTGTGCTCAGAGGGTGTGATTGTGCGCATGTCTTTCTGACCCCAGCCCTGCCCGCCAAGTTCACAGAGGGTCTGAGGAACGAAGAGGCCACAGAAGGGGCCACGGCCACGCTACAGTGTAAGCTGAGCAAGGTGGCCCCCGTGGAGTGGCGGAAGGGTCCTCAGAGCCTCAGAGCTGGGGACAGATACAGCCTGAGGCAGGACGGGACCACGTGTGAGCTGCAGATCCGTGGCCTGGCCGTGGCGGATGCCGGGGAGTACTCGTGTGTGTGTGGGGAAGAATGGACCTCGGCCACGCTCACCGTCAAGGGTAAAGATCATGTGTCATCAGTAGACTGGACCTTGGTGTCTACACGTTGTCTCTATGTCATCACCTTCTGCCTCCCAGTGTGGCACAGCTCCTGTGGTGACCCCGTGGGCATCTGTCCTCTGTCTGGGTCCTCTGGCATCTCCTACCTCCCCTTCTCCTCACTGGGAGACGTCCTCATGTTCACATTTGTCTCTTCGTGCCCTCTGTGGCTCCCGGGCCGTTGGGTTCCTCACCGTCTGTACGTGGATTCGCTCATTCATGCCGTGGCCTTTGGCAGTTTGTGTGGCTGTGTGTGGGTGTCTGTGTCCTGTACACAGAGTCCTCCAGTCAGTCTGATGTTCTTGGTGACCGCTTGGTCCTCCGCAGCCCTGCCCGCCAGGTTCATAGAAGACATGAGAAACCAGGAGGCCACGGAAGGGGCCACGGCCATGCTGTGGTGTGATCTGAGCAAGGTGGCTCCTGTGGAGTGGAGGAAGGGGACAAAGACCCTCAGAGATGGGGACAGATACAGCATGAGGCAGGACGGGACCCGATGTGAGCTGCAGATCCGTGGCCTGGCCGTGGCAGATGCCGGGGAATACTCGTGCGTGTGTGGGCAGGAGAGGACCTCGGCCACGCTCACCATCATGGGTAAATACCACACGTGGCCTCCTGAGTGACTTCTCTTTTCTCCCACTTAACTCATGTGGTCTGTGCTTTCCCCACGTCTATCGGGACCATTGTCATCTCTTTTTCTCCATCACTCATCTGTGTGAGCCGTTTCACTAACGAGCACTGAAAACGCACTGGCTCGGCCTAGCCTGGGGTCTGGGGATACAGGGCCCAAGGAAGCCACCAACAGAGAAGTGTCAGGGCCCAGGAACGCTGTCCGGGCCAGTGGCATGTCCCCAGGGGCTGGGACTGCGCACGTGCTCCTGGGCCCAGACACGGAGGTGAAGGCCTGTGTTCTTTCACGGACATGCATGTTAGAGTTCGGAATTTCGGGGAGGAGGCTACCAGGCAGGCCACGGCCTCCTGAATGCAGTGTGAGGGTGTGACAGGTCCTCATGGTCACGCCACGTTTCTGAAAGGGCGCTGCCCTCCTCCGCTCAGTCTGACGTGACCAAGTTCTGCAGCCTAGGTGGCTCCAACGGCAGAGACTGACTTTCTCAGAGTTCTGGGGTTGAGATTCCAAGACCAAGATGTCAGCTGGGTTGGTCTCTTTGAAGGTCTCCCTCCTGTCTCGTGGGTGGCCGTGTTCTCTCCCTCTCTTCACGTGGTCGTCCCTCTGTGTGCATCTGTGTGTCCTAACCCCTTTGGCTACACCAGTCCTGTGGGATTAGGGCCCACACTGGCAACCTCACTTTGGCTTTTAAAGGCCCTGTTTACAGACAGCTACATTCCGAGTACCAGGCGGTAGGGCGGTGGCACAGGCATTTTGAGGAGGGAGGACAAATTCAGGCCATAACACTCCACCCTCCGGCCTCCCAAAATTCATGGCCTTCTCACAGGCAAAAACTCATCGGCATCTTCCTGGTGGCCTGAAATCTTATCCCATTCCAGCATCTACTGTAAGTCCCAGTCCCATCTGAATATCGTCTCCATGGAGCGTGAGGGAGACGTCAAGTACAACATGTGCTCCGGCGAAAGCCTTCAGCTGTGCAGCATGAATAAGACGTGGTTTGTGCTTCCAGGACACTACTGAGGGACAGGCAGGGGACAGACATTCCTATTCAAAAACTGGGGCATGGAAAAGAAGTTCTGGGCCATGGGATATGAGCAAGTCTTACACTAGCAGGGGAATCCATTAGATTTTAAGGCTAGAGAATAATCCTCTTTGGCTCAGTGCTCTGGCCTTGGGGCCCGGTGGGGTTGCGACCACAACCCCCAGGTGGCAGTGCCTGGCTCTGTGGGTCTGAGGAGGGGACAGCCCTCCCTCTCTCCAGGCCTGTGCCCTCCACCTGCTGCAGACCAGGCCATCCCTGCTAACCTTGGAACCATCTACCCTGAAGAACGACATATCCTCAAGCCCTGCAGCTCTTTCTCTCAGCCTGTCCTCTGTGAATCTCAGAGTCTGGCAGCCTTTCTTCATTCTTCCCCGTTACGTCCGAGCTTGTGCTGTTTCTGCTGGTATAAAATTCTTAGAACCCTTGTCCCGTGCAACCCAAGGGGCTAAGCCATCAGACAAGAGGGTTCTCCACAGATCTTTCCTTGGTAATCTCATTTCTATTACTGGCTTCTGCTGGGAGGCCCACATGGATCCAGAAATCACACACTGATCTCTTAGCAATTGCTCGTCCAGCCACACCCTTGACTGTCTCCCCAGAACACGCTTTCTCCTTTTTTTGCAATATCCATATGCTCAAGATTTTCTAAATCTTCAAGTTCTGATTATTATTATTTTGCTTCACGATTCCTTTTCAAACGTGTGTCTCTCCTCTCACATTTTACTATGACCATTAAAGAGAAACCAGGCTACACTTTCAACACTTTGCCTAGAAACCTCCTCAGGTAGACATCCAGTTTCAGTGTTTCTGAGTCAGTTCCACCTTCCGTAAAACACTCGACTACAATTTGATCAGGTTCTTTGGCGTTTTACAATAAGGGTCACCTTTCTCCAGTTTCCAATAGCACATTCTTCATTTCCATCTGAGGCCTGACCTGATGGAAAACAAAGAAGCACTTTCTTTTTCTTTTCTTTTCTTTTTTTTTTTTTTTTTGAGGCAGAATCTCACTCTATCAGTCCAGCTCACTATGACCTTCAACTCCTGGGCTTGAGCGATCCTCCTGCCTCAGCCTCCCGAGTAGCTGGGACTACAGGCACACGCTACCATGCCTGGCTAATTTTTTTTCTATATATTTTTAGTTAATTAATTTCTTTCTATTATTTTTTTCTATTTTTAGTAGAGACGGGGTCTTGTTCTTGCTCAGGCTAGTCTCGAACTCCTGACCTCGAGCGATCCTCCTGCCTTGGCCTCCCAGAATGTTAGCATTATAGGTGTGGGCCACCTTGTCTGGCCAGAAGGGGTGACTCCTACCACTGCTTAACATTTCGATATTTAAAAAATGTTTTTAAAAATATTTTTTAATCACCCATTTCTTTAAAAAAAAAAAATGGGTGATTTTTAACATCTATATTTTCACCAAGAATGCCTTCATGGCAAACTCTTGCTTTTCCTAGCATGCACCTCTAAAATCTTCCAGCCATGTCCCATTACCCGGTTCCAAGGCCGCTGCTTTATTTACAAGCATTTGTTTCAACGGCACCCACTCCTGGTACCAAAATCTGTATTCATTTGTTTGGGCTGCCACAACAAAGCGTCATAGACTGATGTCTTAAACAACAGAAGTTTGTTTTGATGTTGTTGTTGGGTTTTTTTATTTTTTAATGAGTGCTGTAGCATCAGCCTAGCTCACAGCAACCTTAATCTCCTGGGCTCAAGCAATCCTCCTGCCTCAGCCTCCCAAGTAGCTGGGACTACAGGCGTGTGCCACCATGACTGGCTAATTTTTTGTGTGTGTATATATATATATATTAGTTGGCCAATTAATTTTTCTTTCTATGTATAGTAGAGACGGGGTCTCGCTCTTGCTTAGGCTGGTTTTGAACTCCTGACCTCGAGCAATCCGCCCGCCTCGGCCTCCCAGAGTGCTAGGATTACAGGCGTGAGCCACCGTGCCTGGCCTGTTTTTTTTTTTTTAAAGTTCTGGAAACTGGATATCTGAGATCCGGGTGTCGCCAGGGTTGTCTCCTTTTGAGGGCTCTCCCCCTGGCTTGCAGACGGCTGGTTCCCCCATGCGTCTTCTCATGGTTGTCCTCCTGTGTTTGTATTCAAACCTCCTCTTCTTATGTGGACAGCATTCCTGTGGGCTGGGACCCACTCTCCTGACCCAATGAACTTGAGTCATCTCTTTAAAGACCCTGTCTTCAAACCAGTCACATTCTGAAGTAGTGGGGTTAGGGCTTCAGCGTTTGACTTTCGGGTCACCCCATAACAAGGCGTAGCCAGGGCGGGCCCAGGCGAGCTCTCGCCCTGCCTGGAGGGGACAGAAGGGCGTGGCAGGTTGCAGGGTCAGGGTGGTGCAGAGGCCATGGCTGGAGTCGGGCGTCTGCATGACGAGGGCCAGGGCAGTGGGTGGCAGCGTGGGTCTGCAGGGTCAGGAGAGGCAGACGAGGTGGAGGAGGCTGGACCTCACAGGGGCTGGTGAGTCCCGGCGTGTGGGATGCATGACGCCCTGCCACGGAGGGGTGTCTCCTCCATCTCCCGTACGAGGGATGACAGTGGGGCAGTGACTGTCGAGACCGTGGTGGCCACCTGTGTGGTCACGGGGTGGAGAGGGGAGGAGTCCATCACACTGTTGCAAATCGGAGGAGCCTATGCTGCTTCCCAGGAGTGAGAGGTGGTGGGTGGGACAAGATGTCCCTGGAGAAGAGGAAAGGTCTGGAACGCAGCCCCTCCCCCAGCTCGCCCGCCCCTCGCAGCCGGCACTTGGGAAGGCCTCACTGTCAGACGCTCTGTGGTCCGCCTCTTGCCACATCCCTCCAGCCCTCCTGCTTCTGTCTCCTTCCTGGACGTTCTGCTTGTGTCCGTCAAATCCACCAGAGCGTTTGATGGCTTCTGTCCATGTGGCCCTTCCTAGCCCTTCCAGCTCGATTCATTCAAGATCTGAAGACCAAGGAGGCCACTGAGGGGGCCACGGCCATGCTGCGGTGTGAGCTGAGCAAGGCGGCCCCCGTGGAGTGGAGGAAGGGGCCCAAGACCCTCAGAGCTGGGAACAGATACAGCCTGAGGCAGGACGGGACCACGTGTGAGCTGCAGATCCGTGGCCTGGCCGTGGCAGACGCCGGGGAGTACTCGTGCGTATGTGGGCAGGAGAGGACCTCGGCCACGCTCACCGTCAGGGGTAAAGACCACGCGTGGTCAGGCAGAACCATTCTGGCGTCCAAGTATTCACTTCCGGACATCTGTCTCCACTCATTCCATCTTTCCTCCCCATCTCTGTGCCACCCTCTTCCCGTCACTCTGTGGAACCCCAGCCTCCCGCCACTGTGCCACAGCGGGTTGAGTCATGTGTTCCCATTGGGTTCTGTGTCTTGTCCTCCATCCTGTAATGTCCTGTCCCCCAAAGTTCTGCAGAGCCTCTGATGATCTCCGTGTGTTTCTAACCCCCCATGGCTCTGCCAGCCACATTCATTTAAATGTGAGGCCTGAGCAGGCCACGGCCGTGTAGTATACAGCCGGGGAGTGGCTCATGTCCAGTGGGTTTTGTGTCTTGTCTGTGTGTCCACATCCCGTGTCTTCTGTGTGCTCAGAGGGTGTGATCGTGCCCATGTCTTTCTGACCCCAGCCCTGCCCGCCAAGTTCACAGAGGGTCTGAGGAACGAAGAGGCCACAGAAGGGGCCACAGCCACGCTACAGTGTAAGCTGAGTAAGGTGGCCCCCGTGGAGTGGCGGAAGGGTCCTCAGAGCCTCAGAGCTGGGGACAGATACAGCCTGAGGCAGGACGGGACCACGTATGAGCTGCAGATCCATGGTCTGGCTGTGGCAGATGCCGGGGAGTACTCGTGCGTGTGTGGGCAGGAGAGGACCTCAGCCACGCTCACCGTCAAGGGTAAAGATCACATGTGGTCGCGTAGACTGGACCTTGGTGTCTACACGTTGTCTCTATGTCATCACCTTCTGCCTCCCAGTGTGGCACACCCCCTTGGTGACCCCGTGGGCATCTGTCCTCTGTCTGGGGTCCTCTGGCATCTCTCACCTCCCCTTCTCCTCACTGGGAGACGTCCTCATGTTCACATTTGTCTCTTTGTGCGCTCTGTGGCTCCCGGGCCATTGGGTTCCTCACTGTCTGTATGTGGATTCGCTCATCCATGCTATGGCCTTTGGCAGTTTGTGTGGCTGTGTGTGGGTGTCCATGTCCTGTACACAGAGTCCTCCAGTCAGTCTGATGTTCTCGGTGACCGCTTGGTCCTCCGCAGCCCTGCCCGCCAGGTTCATAGAAGACATGAGAAACCAGGAGGCCACGGAAGGGGCCACGGCCACCCTGTGGTGTGAGCTGAGCAAGGCAGCCACTGTAGAATGGAGGAAGGGGACTAAGACCCTCAGAGATGGGGACAGATACAGCGTGAGGCAGGATGGAACCCAGTGTGAGCTGCAGATCCACAGCCTGGCCATGGCAGATGCCGGGGAGTACTCGTGCGTGTGCGGGCAGGAGCGGACCTCAGCCACACTCACCGTCAGAGGTAAATATCCTGCGTGGACAAGTAGAGCCTCCATCTGGTGTCCAGTTATGAACTTCTGCTATCTATTTCTGCTTACTTTGTGGACTCCTCTTGACTCTGCCATGCTCTTTCCATCACTCCATGGAATCCCTTCTGGCCTCTGGGCTGCTGCATGGACCGGAGGAAACAGCGTGTACAGCCCGCTTCCCTTCTGGCTGCCGCCGTGGGCTCTGTCCTGGGGCATTCCGTGTCCTTCGGGGCATGCTCTGCTCCCCAGCACCTTGTAGGGAATCTGATGTTCTCTGTGTCCATCTGTCCATCCCCAGCCCTGCCTGCCCACTTCATCGGAAGACTAAGAAACAAGGAGGCCATGGAAGGGGCCACGGCCACGCTGCAGTGTGAGCTGAGCAAGGCAGCCCCCGTGGAGTGGAGGAAGGGCCCTGAGACCCTCAGAGCTGGGGACAGATACAGCCTGAGGCAAGACGGGGCTGAGTGTGAGCTGCAGATCCATGACCTGACTGTGGCGGATGCCGGGGAGTACTTGTGTGTGTGCGGGGAGGAAAGGACCTCGGCCATGCTCACCGTCAGGGGTAATGATTGTGTGTGGCCATGGGGACCTTGGCTTGATGTCCGTGCATTGTGTCATGTCACCACCTTCCGTCTTCCAATGTGGCACAGCTCCTGTGGTGACCCTGTGGGCATATATCCTCTACATGGGGTCCTCTGGGTATCTTACAATGTCCTCTTTTCCTTGTCGGTAGGTGTCATCATTGTCACGTCCTTCCCTTTGTCGTCTCTGTTCCTCTTGGGCCATTTGCTCTCTCTCCATCTGAACTTTCCTTTGCTCACTCACGCCGCGGTGCTTTGGCAGGATTTGTGGCTGTGTGTGTGGTGTCCGTGTCCTGTACACAGAGCCATCCGGTCTGATGTTCTCAGCAACTGCTTGGTCCTCCCCAGCCCTGCCCGCCAGATTCACAAGAGACATGAGCAACCAGGAGGCCACGGAAGGGGCCACAGCCGTGCTGTGGTGTGAGCTGAGCAAGGCGGCCCCCGTGGAGTGGAGGAAGGGGTCCAAGACCCTCAGAGATGGGGACAGATACAGTGTGAGGTGGGACGGGACGCGATGTGAGCTGCAGATCCGTGGCCTGGCCGTGGCGGATTCCGGCGAGTACGCATGCGTGTGCGGGCAGGCAAGGACCTCAGCCGCGCTCACCGTCGGGGGTAAAGACCACAAGTGGCCACGGGGACTTCTGTTTGGTGGCTGCCCATCACCTGTCTGCCCCCATTTGTGTTCTGGTCTCTTAGTCTTGGTCTTCTCTCCATCCACAACGTGTCATCCTCTCTGTGATGTTCCTGGCTGCTCTGTGACTTGTGCACAGGCTGGACCAAAGGAAGCCACCACCCACTGCCTGTGCTCGGCACAAGCAGCGTGTGGCCCTCATCCAGCTGCGTTCTGTGTCTTTGTGCCTTCCACGTCCTGTCTCCTGTGTGCTCTGAGGGTGTGATCATGCCTATGTCTCTCTGACCCCCAGCCCTGCCCGCCAAGTTCACAGAGGATCTAAGGAACGAAGAGGCCACAGAAGGGGCCACGGCCACGCTGCGGTGTGAGCTGAGCAAGGCGGCCCCCGTGGAGTGGAGGAGGGGCCCTGAGACCCTCAGAGCTGGGGACAGATACAGCCTGAGGCAGGATGGGACCACGTGTGAGCTGCAGATCCGTGGCCTGGCTGTGGCAGATGCCGGGGAGTACTCATGCGTGTGCGGGCAGGAGCGGACCTCAGCCAGGCTCACTGTGAAGGGTAAAGGCCACATTTGACCGTGTTGACTTGTGGATTGGTGTCTATACATTGTCTCCCCGTCCCCAACTTCTGCCTCCAAATGTGGCACAACTCCTGTGGCAACCTGGGTTGTCGGTCCTCTAACTGGGGTCCTCTGGGCGTCTCCCACCTCCCCATCTCCTTGTCATCTCTCTTCACGTTCACATCGGCCCTGTGTTCTCTGTTCACCTGAGCCACTTGCTTTCTCACTGTTGCACCTTCACTCACTCACTCATACCGTGGGCCTGTGGCAGTTTGTGTGGATCCGTGTGGGTGTCCGTGTCCTGTACACAGAGTCCTCCAGTCTGATGCCCTCAGTGACCGCTTGGTCCTCCACAGCCCTGCCCGCCAAGTTCATAGAAGATGTGAAAAACCAGGAGGCCACGGAAGGGGCCACAGTCACCCTGCGGTGTGAGCTGAGCAAGGCGGCCCCTGTGGAGTGGAGGAAGGGGCCCGAGAACCTCAGAGATGGGGACAGATACAGCGTGAGGCGGGACGGGACCCAGTGTGAGCTGCAGATCCGAGGCCTGGCCGTGGCGGATGCCGGGGAGTACTCGTGCATGTGCGGGGAGGAGAGGACCTTCGCCACGCTCACCGTCAGGGGTAAAGACCACACGTGGCCTTGTGGACTCATGTGGGCGTCTGCCCTTACTGTGTGTCCAGCCCCGGGGCCACACACTGCCGCTCCTGTGGTCACTCATTTCCCCCTCGGCCCTCACTGTTTTCCCCTGTCCTGTTTCTTCTCGAGTCACAGCACCCTGGTGTTTGCCCTGACCTCCCTCCTCATGGCCTCATGCCACTGGTCACTGTGGTAGGGACCGGATTCCCCCGTGTCCCCATCACCACCCAGTCCACTCAGCTTTCTGCCACCCTTGTTTCAGCCTTGAGGTCTCTTAGCTGGAGATTCTCAGGTTTGTCTCTTGGGGAGGCGAGGCGGGTCCCACAGACCCTGGCCCCAACTGCCAGTGTGGCCTCGTGGGGCAGACAGAGCCCGCCACAGCTCAGGGTCTGAGGGGACGTGGTCCTGCCCTGGGGTCTGGGGGGTGATGCAGCCCTGCCATGTTGGGGACAGAGGGGACCTGCCCTGGGGAGACGGGGACGCGGCCCCGTGTGGGGTCTGAGTAGGTGCCCTGTGTGGGCTCCGACCGACCCTGCCCGCTCGCAGCCTCCCAGGTGCCGTTCCGGGAGCCGCTGCAGAGCCTGCAGGCTGATGAGGGCTCCACCGCCCGCCTGCGCTGCGAGCTGTCCGAGCCGGCCACCGTGGTCTGGAGCAAGGGCGGCCTGGAGCTGTCGGCAGACACGCGCAGGGAGCTGCGGCTGCGCGGCTGCACTGCCGAGCTGCTGCTGCGGGACGTGCGGCGCGAGGACGCGGGCGAGTACACTTGCACCTGCGGCTCCCAGGCCACCAGTGCCACGCTCACCGTCACGGGTGGGTCCCAGGCTGGGCTGGCCCCCCTCAGACGCAGGCCCCAGGGTGCGGGGCGGCGGGGAGGGGACGGCGCAGTCCCGGTGCTCTGGGAGCTGTAGCTGCGTGTGGAGGGAGGTCCCCACGGGCAGGGTTCCGACTGCACCAAGCTGCACGTTCAGGTGTCCGAGACCCGTGTCTTCTCCCGGCTCTGTTGTCATCCTGCACTTGCGCCCTTGCGGGGCCGCCCCCAGCCTGGGATAACTGCCCCCGTGTAGCGGGGCCCAGACCCCGGCCGTCCGCCCTTCCTGCCACTTCATCTCTGTAGCTGCGCCAGTAAAATTACCCCAGCCCGCCTCACCCCGCCACGCCACGCCACCCCCTGCGCCCCGAAGCCCACCCCTGCGTCTCCGCCACTGCCGCCCGGGAATGCCCTCACGCCCGCCCTCTGCCCACAGCTGCGCCCGTGCGCTTCCTCCGAGAGCTGGAGGCGCAGGAGGTGACGGAGGGCGGCACCGCGCGCCTGCGCTGTGAGCTGAGCCGGCTGGCCGCAGGCGTGGAGTGGCGCAAGGGCTCCCTGCAGCTTTTCCCCTGCGCCAAGTACCAGATGGTGCAGGAGGGCACGGTGGCCGAGCTGCTGGTTCGCGGCGCGGAGCTGGAGGACGCGGGCGAGTACACCTGCGACACAGGCCTCTCGCAGAGCACCGCCACCCTGTCCGTCCACGGTGAGCAGTCTCGGGCCCTGCTTGCCCGACCCTGGGCAGTGGCCCGGCGGGGAGGGGCTGGCCCGGAGGGAAGCGCGGGGCTCTCAGTGTCCCTTCCTGGGTCCCCACAGCCTCCGGGCCCCAGTTCAAGGCGGGGCTGCGGCCCGTGGAGCAGGAGGCAGGCGGCGTGGCGCGGCTGTGCTGTCAGCTTGGCCAGGCGGAGCCGGGGGCCGCGGTGCAGTGGCTGAAGGAGGGCGTGGAGCTGCGCTCAGGCCCCAAGTACGAGATGCGGAGCCAGGGGACCACGTGTGAGCTGCTGGTCCACGGGCTGGAGGCCAAGGACACGGGCGAGTACACCTGCGTGGTGGGCGGCCAGAAAACCGTGGCCTCCCTCAGGGTCAAAGGTAAGCCCTTCCCTGTCACACCCACATCCTGTGCCTCCCCTGCTTCAAGCTCTTCCTCCTCATTCCTGTGCCACGTGGTGCAGGGTCCTCAGAGAGAACTTGGGGGACAGGAAGACTGGTTCCTGCAGCCAGGTCTGCCCCCAAGGAGCTCAGTGTCACCGCAGGGGCTGTGCTTGGGAGCAAGTAGGGGCACAAATGCCGTGTGGTGCAGACAGGGGCTGTGGCAGAGGCTGTGAAAGTGGCCAGGGAGGCTTCCTGGAGGAGGGGGCCTGGGCGCTTTGATCTGGCTGGTAAAGGGGCCCCCCTCGCCCTGCCCCTCAGAGCCCGAGGTGACCATCGTTCGGGGTCTGGTCGATGAGGAGGTGCAGGTGGACGAGGACGTAAAGTTCAGCTGCGAGGTGTCACGGGCCGGGGCCACGGACGTGCAGTGGCGACTCCAGGGCCTGCCGCTGCAAAGCAACGAGGTGACAGAGGTGGCCGTGCAGGATGGCCAAATCCACACGCTCTGGCTGAAGGGCGTGACCCCTGAGGATGCTGGCACCATCTCCTTCCACGTGGGCAGCCACACGTCCTCTGCCCAACTCACCGTCAGAGGTAGCTGCTCTGGGCACGCGGCAGGCGGGCCCTCCCAGATTGCGTGGGGTGATATGTCCGGGCCCAGGCACGGCTAGGGGACAGAGACAGATGGCTAGAGTCCTGGCCTCTGGGGGCGGAGACCTGGCAGGGAGGTGGACCCGTGAGCTGATGATTTCAGGGTGTCCCCAGGAGGTCAGAGGAGGTTGGGCTGAGTCAGGCTGGTGCGGCAGGTGGTGGTGGGCTTCTCAGAGGCTCCTATGATATTGGAGCTTAGGCCCCCATAGCCTGGCCCTGGTGAAGGGGCCACTGCAAACTGTGGCCCACCCCCAGCCCTCAGACATCAGCGCCACCTCTGTCTCTGCTATTCCACTAGCTCTGAAATTGGTCTCAGCCACACATCATCCATCCATTCATTCATCCATTTACCCATTCACCCGTCCACCATCCATCCATCCATTGATCCAGTGATCCACCCACAGCTCACCCATTTATCCACCATTCATTCATCCTCCCATCCACCATCCATCCATGCATTGATCCAGTGATCCACCCACAGCTCACCCATTTATCCACCATTCATTCATCCTCCCATCCACCATTCACTATCCATCCATCATGCATCCATCCATCCACGCATCATCTTTCCATTCACTCACCCACCAGCCATCAGAGTCCACACTGCAGGCTCTACCAGGAGCTGGAGTGGGGAGCTGAAAACAGGCCCCATGTGCTTGGTTTTGGGAATTGGGGTGGGAGTCCTTGGGGGCGGACCCCGGGGACATGGAGGCTCTGCCGATTGAGGGGGCATCCCAGACGCCGAGGCTGATGCCCGTGCCTCCCCTGTGTCCAGCCCCTGAGGTGACCATCCTGGAGCGCCTGCGGGACGTGCAGCTCAGCGAGGGCCAGGATGCCCACTTCTGGTGCCGGCTGTCCAGGGCCCCCGGCCAGGAGCCCCGCTGGGCTTTGGGTGGGGTACCCTTGCAGGCCAATGAGATGAACGACATCACCGTGGAGCCAGACAACCTCTACTCACTCACCCTGCACAAGGTGGGGCTCCTGGGACCTGCCTCCACCTGGCACCAGCTCCAATCAGGAAGGTCTTCCAAGGGGATTGGGTTGGGGAGGTGATAAGCCCCTCTCACTGGGGGCTTGCCAGATGGGTGGGCCCCGCTCGGTGAGGAGGGGTCTGCCAGGGCCAAGCATGTCTCTCCATACTCCCACAGGTCACCCTCGAGGATGCTGGAACCATCAGTTTCCAAGTGGGCTCGTGTAGCTCTGAGGCCCAGCTGAAGGTCACAGGTGGGCAGCCTTTCCCGCTCCTGGCCACTCTGCCTGGGGAGGCCCTTGCCTCCTGGGCACCACAGCCTCTCACCCATTGGCAGCTGGTGGGGGCAGAACCCAGGACTCCAGCAGTGACTGTGTCGGGCTGGCAGTTTTCCAAGCCCTGGCCACTAAAGCCATGGACTGGAGAGGGCCCTGGGGGGTGGTGAAGATCACCTTGCGAAGTTCCAAGGGCTCGGGGGGCCCTGTCCAGGATTCAAGCAGGGGAGGGAGATGGGGAGCCCAGCAGCCATGGGTCTTCCCGACTTCTGCCTTCCAAACGCCTCCCCCATGATACAGATGCACACATGTGCACACACATCCGTGTTCACACGCTATCAGCCCACCCAACAGGCTCAGAAGTGTAGGAGCAAAAGCATGCCTGTGATACATGTACATACTTGGGCAAGCGCACAAACAGGATTTCAGGAACCGTCAGTTTGGGTCATACTTTGCCCCTGGAGTTGGTCATCTCTGCCTGAGTGCTCCTCTCCTGCTGTCTGCTCCTAGGGCTCAGACTGGTGCCCCCATCCACCCATCATCCATTCGTTTATCCATCTGTTCATTCACACACCCATGATCCATCCATCTACTCTCCATTCACGTATCCATCACCTATCTATCCATTTATTATCTATCCATTTACTATCTATCCACCTGTCCATCCATTATTTACCCATACATTGATCCATCTGCAATCTGTCCATCCACCCATTTGCCCATCCACCCATCCATCCACCCATTCACTCATCTACCCATCTATCCACCATCCATCCACCTATTCATCCATTCACCTGTTCACCATCCATCCACGTCCACCCACCCATCCACCCATTCACCTGTCCACCAGCCATCTGTCCACCCACCCATCCACCCATTCACCTGTCCACCAGCCATCTGTCCACCCACCCATCCACCCATTCACCTGTCCACCAGCCATCTGTCCACCCACCCATCCACCCATTCACCTGTCCACCAGCCATCTGTCCACCCACCCATCCATCCATTTACTTGCACATCATCCACCTATCCATCTATCCATCCATCCATCACCTTCCATCCACCTGTTCACCATCTATCCATCCATCTACCCTTCCACCCACCCATCCATCCATCTATCCCCCTTTCTACCTATCCATCCATCTACCTGTATACCATCCATCCATCTACCTTTCCACCTACTCATCCATTCACCTATTCACTGTCCACCATCCATGTTTCCATCCACCCACCATTCATCTGCCATTGATTATCCATCCACCCACCCATCCACCCATCCATTCCTCTATTCGCTATCCACAATCCATTCATCCACCCTCCATCTGCTATCCGAACACTGAACACAGCCCCTACCTTTTGCCAAGTCCTGGACCTCGAGATGGTCCAGTTGCAGTGTGCCCTCAGGGAGCCCCCACTCAGCTGGGGAGCTGCACAGGGAGAGAATGTGTCCTGCATCCCAGGGGCACCCCCACCCTCGAGTCTTGGGGGTAGTCGGATGCAGTCAGTTCTGTGGCCTGTGGAGCTAGGATGTTTCCAGATGCCAGTGCCCTTGAGATGAGTGATGAAGAAGGAGGGAGAGTTTCCAGGTATCCTGAGCAGGGTCAGGGCAGGAAGGGCCTGGTGTGGTCACCAGGGTGGGCAGCTGTGTGGGGGCAGCGTAGAGCTGGGCTGTGCCTTAGCCCCTCTCTGGCGAGGTTCCTAGCCTGGGTGAGCTGGCTCACGTTGGATACCTGGCTGTGGCCTCGGGGGCCCCGGCACGGGCGTGTGGATGGGCACCAGGCAGGTGGTGTGATGGGCGAGCGTGGGAGCGTGTTAGAAACAAGAGTGAAGAGGCGGCGGGGCAGGACGAGGTGGCAGTCAGACGTTCCTTGCGAAAGACAGCCGGGCAGAGTGGGGCTGTGCTGGGTGGGGCGGTGCACCTGAGCTGGAGTGGAGAGGCTGCCTTCCAG
This sequence comes from Mirza zaza, assembly GCA_008750895.1. Lineage (NCBI taxonomy): Eukaryota > Metazoa > Chordata > Mammalia > Primates > Cheirogaleidae > Mirza > Mirza zaza. The sequence goes on from VSMD01124642.1 coordinate 39,134, forward strand.
CGGACAGCCCTCGGGGGGCGCAGGGCCGCCTTGCCCTGGTGGGTGGCTGGCATCTCCATGGGGCTCCCCTCCTGCCCACCTCTCGCTCTCGGCCCCACGGGGTGACGGCGTCCAGGCTTTGCCCGCTGTGGGCGGTTTCTCTGTCTTCACGCGGAGGCTCCCAGGCTGGTGTGGGGACACGCTCCGAGGCACGTAGGGTGCAGGGCGGCCGGTGGTGGAAGAAGCCTTTGGCTCTGTCCTCGTCTCTCTGTGGGTCTGTGGGCAGCGGTGGCCTGGGGGTCCCACAGAGAGGAGGGTGGGATGGAGGGGGACTGGAGGGGGCACAGGGCAGGCAGCAGCTGCACTGGCGTCTGGGGGCCACCTGGGCTCAGGCCCTCTGTGTGGGGCCGGCAGGGAGCAGCTGCCACTTGGTGTTCGGGCCCTGGTGGCCTAGAGCCAAGGGGACTGCAGAGCACATCTAGACAAAGCGCTATCTCGGGAGGGGAGAAGCGTAAGCTTCCACACCCCTGGAACGCAGGGCTCCCTTCCCACCCTCCCAGAGTGGCAGGCCCCGTGGCCTCTCCTTCCCCACCTGCCCACACTGGGTCAGATAAGGCTCGAATGCCAGAAAGAGCCCCAGACACGGAGCTTGGGGCTGTATGGAGAAGGGACGAGCAGGACTTCAGCTTCCTGTGGGTAAAGCCAGGCGTGTTCTAAAGGGGCGTGGGCTGTGCCTGGGGCCAAGCCACTCCGTGGGCTCACTGTGGGTTGGTTTGCGTCTCCTGCTGTGATCAGGGTGGGATTTCTAGACCCCAACCCTAGGCCACCCTGCCGGTCCAGGTGGCCCCCACCCCGGTGACTAGCCCGAGAGCTAGTCTAGCAGGTCCCTCTTCTGACACCAGGTCTAGAGAACAGCACACGCACCGTTTCCCTCCTGCTGAGCTTTAATAGCTGCGGACACTCCTGTGACCAGATGTGCGCCGGGTTTTCCTAAGCGTTCTGTAGACTGCAGCTGGGCGCCCACAACTCAGTTTAGTTCTGACACCTCTACCTGGAGTTAGAGTCAGATCCCACAGGCTACCAACCCAGTCCCCCAAGACCGCCCCCACTGCAGACGCCAAGCAGAAGCCCCAGGCCACCCACACTGCTGCCTGAGTAGCTATAAACTGGGGGGCCCACTGCTCCTTCCTCCAGTGTGATTGACTTGCTAGTAAATCAGGGGTCCCGCTGCCCTCTCCTTGAGTCTGATTGATTTGCTAGGATGGCTCACAGAACTCAGAGAAGCACCTGCATGCAGCAAGTCATTATAAAGGACACAACTTAGGAACGGTCGATGGCAGAGAGTTTCAGGGCGAGGGACTGGGCAGTGGGCTCAGCCCTCCACGCCCCCCCAGGGTGGGCCGTCCTCCCGCCCCTCCTCTGTGTTTATAGCCTGGGACCTCGTCCAGCCTCCCAAGGGGTTTGTGTAGAGCACAGTTAACCTCTAGCCCCTCTCCCTTTCCCGGAGGTTGGGGGTAGGGTGCAGATTTTCAGGCCCCTAAGCTTTCCGTCTTTCTGGTGGCCAATGTAGAAGCCTCGCAGAGTCACCTCATAGCATAAACTCAGGTGAGGTCAAAGGGGCTCATTCTGCATAACAGGAGATCCAACCCTCTCGGGGAAATCCAGAGGGTTTTAGGAGCCATGCGCCCGCAGCCAGGGACAAAGGCCAACTCCATGATGGTGCCCCAGCCCACATCAGTGAGCCCCACGTCAGTGAGCCCGGAGTGGCCCAGTCCTGTGACCTGGGCGCCCGGCCGGGCCCTCCTTCTCGCCCTGTTGTGCAGAGGCAGCGCTGTGCCTGGTGCGTGGCTTGCAGAATGTGGACGTCTTCGCGGGGGAGGTGGCCACGTTCTCCTGCGAGGTGTCTCGAGTGGGTGGGCCGGAGGCTCGATGGTGGCTGGACGGGACCCTGCTGCAGGACAGCCCCGAGAGCACCATTGCTGTGCGCGGCGGGACCGTTCACTCCCTCACGCTCTCAGGCCTGGGGGTGGCAGACTCGGGCACCATCACCTTCCGCGCGGGGCCCCTGGTCTCCACAGCCAAGCTGTTGGTCAAAGGTATTGGCCGGCGGGACCTCCCATGCTGGCACGTCTGCCTCTGCTTTCCACACATGCTTCCGGCTGGCACAGGTCCCCGGGACTGGCCCCCAGGGCCACAGGCCGGGCACCCCTCCATGCATACTGGCTGCCCAGGGCAGCCCAGGTGGGCACGGGGGTGGGATGGCCCTTGTCCTGCTTCCTGGATGAGAAGTCTGGGCTTGGGGAGCAGTCTGACTGGAGACCAACCCCATGCCCACCCGGCCACTGCCTTGCTGGCCACATGTGCCCAGCCACGAAGCCCAGTGCCCTGTGGAGGCAGGAGCAGCCCCTGCCCGGCCTGTCCCTGCTTGCTCCGCTTCCCCGCTGTGGGCTCGGTGCGGGCTTGTGCCCTTCTGGGAAAGAGCGGGCCACACAGGGGGCCCCTCCCGTGGCTTCACCTGGTGCCTTGGCCCCGTGTGCTGTTGTAGAAAACATGGAAGTCCCGGACGAACAACCAAGTGTTGAGTAGGATTTCGACAGGCGGAGATGGGATGGGGGCCGAAGGTGGGCGGCAAAGTCCCTGGAGAGGGGCGAGCTGGGCTGAGTTTCTGGGTCCTGAGCCAGGGCCTGAGGGCCTTCCTGGGGAGACCTTTGTGGGGGTGTCCCTGCTGGGGCGGTGTGCCCTGGGCCGGAGGGAGGTGGGGCAGAGGGGGCCACGAGGGCCCACCTGGACAGTGCTGCCTGCCACGGGTGGAGTGACGCGAGGCGTATCCAGCAGGGACGGCCCCGGGCTGCCGTGGTGTGTGCCCCTCCCTGGGCCGTTGCCCGGTGGGCACTGCTCAGCCGTTGCGCACCGCAGCTCCGCGCTTGCTGCCGCCGCTGAAGCTGCTGATGCCGCGGGTGGGCGGGCGGGAGGGCCCAGGTGGCCCTGCCTCTGGGGGCTGACGTGTGTCCGGCGTGTTGGCCGACAGATCCCGTGGTGGAGGTGGTCAGTGCCATGCAGGACCTGGCCGTGGAGGAGGGCGGCTCGGCCGAGCTCCTGTGCCAGTACTCGCTGCCGGTGCAGGCGACGTGGAAGATGGACGCGCGGGAGGTGTGCGCCGACGGGCACCGCGTCGTCATAGAGCAGGACTGGAACGTGGCCAGGCTGATCTTCAGGCCAGCCTTGCCCCGTGACAGTGGCATCTATTCTTGCGAGGCCGCGGGCACGTGCGTGGTGGCCCTGCTGCAAGTGCGAGGTGAGGCCGCCTGGCGCACAGCCCGGCCGGCGCGGCGTTGGCAAGACTGGGCCAGTGCAATGATGGTGGAACAGCAGGTGGTGGCAGCCGGGCGGTGAGGCAGGAGGCCACTGGGGGAGGGAACAGGCCCCGGGGTGGCACGCTGTCTGTGCCAGGAACGGCCGTAGCCAGTCAGGGCGTGTCCAGTCGCTGAGCGCGCGGCTTCCTGAGAAGTGCGTGGCCAGTTATTGGCCTGGTCTCTGTGAAGTGCACAGAATTAGGGGGGACGGTGGATTAGGGGGGCGCCTCCGGTCAGCACGAGTGTGAGCGGGGTATTGCAGGAGGCAGCGGCGCCCAGGCAGTGCTGTTGGCGGGGCACGGGTTTCCAGCCGCGAAGCTGATGCGGGTCGGCGGGTGCACAGCCCAGCTCCGAGCCTCAAGGTCGGCTTTGAGCCCGGTTGTGCGGTGTCCAGTTTCTGGTCTGCTGGGTTTCTGGCCTGCGAGGTCAGGAGCCCGGTGCTGGTGGCAGGTGCTGGCGGGAGGTGCGGGCGCGGGCTGGGCAGGGCGCGCGGGGCGACCGCGAAGGTGCTCGGGGCGGCTCCACGTGGGTGCTGGGCGTTGCCCTCCTGGCAGTCGCTGGGGAGGGGCGTTCCGTTTGGCCTTTTGTAGTGTTCTGGACTCTTCCAAGGGGCAGTGTTTGGGTGGACATGGGGGAGGCTTGGAGTCGCCGGCACGCCCTGAGCCTCCCTCTCCCCGCAGCCAAGAACACAGTGGTGCGCGGGCTGGAGAACGTGGAGGCGCCCGAGGGCGGCGAGGCGCTGTTCGAGTGCCAGCTGTCCCAGCCGGAGGTGGCCGCCCACACCTGGCTGCTGGACGACGAGCCGGTGCGCACCTCTGAGAACGCCGAGGTGGTCTACTTCGAGAACGGCCTGCGGCACCTGCTCCTGCTCAAAAACCTGCGGCCACAGGACAGCTGCCGGGTGACCTTCCTGGCCGGGGACATGGTGACGTCTGCCTTCCTCACGGTCAGAGGTGACTTCGTGGGGCCGGTGCGGGGGAGGCGCTGGGATCCCTCCCACAGGAGGCTGGGCTGGCCGCAGTGGGTGCGGGGCTTGGGGGCTGCAGAGGGGGACAAGGTCTCTGTCTGAGCCCCTTGCTCTGCAGGGGTGCGGAGGAGGGGGCAGCACGAGGCTGGGTCGGGGTGTCCAGACACCTCCCACCAGAGGCTCTGCGGGGCCTGGAGGTTGGGGGCGTGGTCTCCGAGGCCCCCCCCCCACAGGAGACTGGGCGCTCGCTGTGCAGCGAGCAGAGGGCGGGGAGGGGGCGGTCCCCGAGGCCCCGCCCACCCAGGCTTTGTGCGGCCTGGAGGCGGGTGTCTCCCACCGGACCCTGGTTGAGGGGAGGGCTGTGGGGTCTTGAGCCCCTCCTCCGGAGCCCCCCTCCCGCCCCCCAGCACTCAGCCCCCCACCCCAAACCCTAGGCTGGCGCCTGCAGGTCCTGGAGGCCCCGCAGGATGCGGCAGTGCTCGCCGGGGCGCAGGCCAGCTTCAGCTGCACGCTCAGCGAGGCGGTGCCCGTGGGCGACACGTGCTGGTACATCAACGGGGCCGCGGTGCAGCCGGACGACGCCGACTGGACGGTCACCGCGGATGGCAGCCACCACGCCCTGCTGCTGTGCAGAGCCCGGCCGCACCACGCAGGGGAGGTCACCTTTGCCTGCCGCGACGCCGTGGCCTCCGCGCGGCTCACCGTGCTGGGTGCGTGGTGGGCGAAGTCCTTGCCCTGCAGGTGGGGTCTGGGGCATGACCCAGCCTGCAGAGCTCCCGGGTGGCTGGGTGACTGTCCAGGGCTAGGTCCTGTGCGGATCCGCCCGGCTGCAGAACTTGGGGCTTGGCTCTGCCCGGGGGTGTGCGGGCCCGTCTGGGAGGACCGGGCTGGCCAGGTGTGCTCCTGTGTGAACCGGCAGGCCTGGGGCTCTCTGCTCTCTGCTCTGCGCAGATCTGCGCCCGCCTGGGGGCACAGGAGGAAGGAGGGGTCTAGCCCTGGAGACCACTGTGGGCGCTCCATGGACCCCGTGCTGCGTAGGCTCTGGGCACCGTCTCCCTGCACTCCCCGAGTGCCCCAGCCGAGGGGATTTTGGCAGTGTCCCTGGATCCCTGAAACAGGCTGGGCCCCGGGGCACAAGGGTCTCAGGAGGAAGACCCCACCCGCGCTTACTCTGCCTGGGGCGTCAGACCCTGGGGCCACGGGGGGCTGCAGGCGCCAGTGGGTGCCGCCAGGGAGCTGCCAGCTGAGCAGCGCCTCTGCCCTGCAGGCCTCCCCGACCCCCCAGAGGACGCTGAGGTGGTGGGCCGCAGCAGCCACTCTGTGACGCTGTCGTGGGTGGCTCCCACGAGTGACGGAGGTGGCGGTCTCTGCGGCTACCGTGTGGAGGTGAAGGAGGGGGCCACGGGCCAGTGGCGGCTGTGCCATGAACTGGTGCCTGGGCCCGAGTGCGCAGTGGACGGCCTGGCCCCTGGGGGGTCCTACCGCTTCCGTGTGGCCGCTGTGGGCCCAGCGGGCGCCGGGGAGCCGGTGTACCTGCCCCAGACGGTCCGGCTCGGTGAGCGACCACCCCAGGCCTGGGGCGTTTGCAGCATCCCTGAGCTGGAGGCCAGAGGGAATCCGGGGAGGGAGTGGGCTGGACCCTGGGGTGCATCTTTGCCAACGGGCCTGTTGTCCGTCCGTGGACGCTGTCTCCCCCAGAGCCGCTGACGCCCGTGCCGCCTGTGCCCTTGGCCCCGGAGATGCGGCAGGCAGCGGACGGCGAGGACGTGTGCCTGGAGCTTGAGGTGGCAGCCGAGGCCGGCGAGGTGGTCTGGCACAGGGGCACGGAGCACATCCAGCCAGGCGGGCGCTTCGAGGTGGTCTCCCGGGGGCAGCGGCAGATGCTGGTGATCAGGGGCTTCACAGCGGAAGACCAGGGCGAGTACCGCTGCGTCCCCACTCAGCGTCCTGCCTGCACCCCGGCTGCTATGTTCCAGGGTATGTCCTCGCCCTCTCGGGTTCTGGGGTGTAGGGGTATGGCCCAGCCTTCCTCCTCAGCTCTCCCAGGGGAGGGCCGAGGGTCCTCCTGGGGGCCCGTGTCAGGCCCCGGGAGACAAGCGTGGTGAGGAGAAGCGGGGGGCCCCACGTTGCCGGGCCTCAGTGACTTAGGCTGGCCTCCCCCTTCCCGAACGGGGTCCTAGTGGACGCAGCCCACAGTTCCCCCTTCTCGTCCCCATGTGCACGGGCAGCCCTCGTACTCTGGGTCTGGCCCCTCCCACCCCCAGTGCTTAGCCCCTTCCCACGCTCTCCCTGCCTTGCACTCTGAGCCTGGCGTGGGTGCTTCCTGGGCAGTGGCTGGTCCCTTGTGGGTCTGGGTCTCCCACCCCAGCAGCAGGGCCACGAAGGGCTCAAGTAAGGCCAGTTTGACTTTGTGGAGTCCTAACGTGCCCTGTACGGGAGGTAGACTGAGACCCCGGTCGGTGTGGCGGGGCCGAGGCTCAGAGCCTCTACGACTTGCAAAGACTGTGCTGTCGGAAGTATCTAGTGCCAGGTGGGGAGCAGAGGTCCAGCGAGGCCACAGCCTGGTCCACGTACCAGTCTGCAGCCAGGTGGGCCTGGCATGGCGGCTCTGTCCTGGCCAGCCGACCAGTCTCCTGCCCCCCCAGTGGTGCTGAGCCCGGGCTCCGGGGATGAGGCCCCGCCGCAGCCCAGCCTGCCCCCCGAGGCTGCCCAGGAGGGCGATCTGCACCTGCTGTGGGAGGCCCTGGCCCGGAAGCGTCGCATGAGCCGCGAGCCCACTCTGGACTCCATCAGTGAGCTGCCCGAGGAGGACGGCCGCTCGCCGCGCCCTAGGCAGGAGGTGGAGGAGGCAGCCCCCGACCTCTCCGAGGACTACTCCACGGCGGATGAGCTGGCGCGCACCGGCGAGGCTGACCTTTCGCACACCAGCTCTGACGATGAGTCCCGGGCGGGGACCCCTTCCCTGGTTGGCTACCTCAAGAAGGCTGGGAAGCCCGGCACCTCACCGCTGGCCAGCAAGGTGAGCCCCCACTCGGTCTGCAAGGAGAGGTCTGAGACCTTCACCGTCCGTCTAACCATCCTTCCTTCCTTCCATTCATCCATCCATCTGTCCATCCGTGCATACATCCGTTCTTCCTTCCTTGCTTCTTCCGTTCATCCTTCTTCTCACCCATGTATCCATCCATCCATCCTTCCGCACATCTTTCTTTCCATCCATCCTTTCTTCCTTCATTCCGTTCACACATCCTTCCTTCCTTTCTTCCATCCATGCCTACATTCATTCTTCCTTCCCTCTTCCATCCATCCATCCTTCCTTTCATCCCTTCATCCATATATCCATCCTTCCTTCCATCCATCTATCCATCCATTCTTCCTTCCATCTATCCATGCATATATCCATTCTTTCATCTTTCTTTCCTTTCCGTTCTTCCTTCCATCCATCCATCCGTGCATACATCCATCTTTCTGTCCATCCATCGATCCATTCTTCCTTCCGTCCATCCACTATTCCTCCTACCGTGCAGCCATTCTTTCTTCTTCCATCCATTCATCCATCCATCCTTCTTTTCTTTCACCTATTTATTCATCCTCTGTCCACACATCCATTCATCAGTCCATCCATACTTCCTTCCATCTCTTATTCATTCACCATCCATCCATCCCTGTATCCATCTTTCTTTCCTTCTATCTGTTTATCTGTCCACTAATCTATCATCCATTCTTCATATATGCATTTTCTTTTCTCTTTTCCATCTATCCATCCATGCATCCTTCCATCTCTTATTCATTCACCATCCATCCATCCTTGTATCCATCTTTCTTTCCTTCTATCTATTCATCTGTCCACTAATCTATCATCCATTCTTCATATATGCATTTTCTTTTCTCTTTTCCATCTATCCATCCATGGATCCATCCTTTCTTCCATCTATTCATCTATACACCCATCTGACATTTATCCATCCATCCATCTATCCACCCATCTGATATTTATCCACCCATCATCTATCCACCATCCATGCATCCACCCATCATTTATGCACTAAGCTTTCGTGTAGCCACCCATGTACGATCCATCTACTCTTCCCATGCCTGTTTACCTGTTTATCATACGCACAACCATGCAACCATCTGTCATCCATTCACCCATCTTTCTCCACCCATTATTGATTCACCCGTCATTCATCTACCATCCCCTTGTTCATTTATGATCCATTCCTGTATTTGTTTACCTGTTCTTCTATTTATCTGTCACCCTGTTTACCCACCCATCTACCCGTACAACCATCCATTCTCCACCCACCATCTATCATTCAACTCTCTATCCATCCAACCATCCATCATCTACCATCTATTTATTCCTACATCTGTCCATCCATCCACCCAACCATTAATCCATTTGTCCACCTGCTCACCCATTCAGCCATGCTTTCATCCACCAACCATCCACCCAACCATTAATCCATTCAACCACCTGTTCACCCATTCAGCCATGCATTCATCCATCCATCCACCCATCCATGTATCTATCTACCCATCTGCCATCCATCTACCCCGCCCCACCTGGCTGTTAAAACTTTTCCCTGAAGATCTGGAAGTGGCCTCTCTGTGGTGATCCTCACAACCGCGTTTGCCACGTGCGGGTGACTATGGAAAGCAATTTGTGGGAGGTGGGCTTGCTTTATGGCAGCAGCAGGTGCGGTCAGGCATCCGGGCGAACATACTGCAGTTGCCGGTGGGTGGGAGGCAGAACAATGAGCTAGAGCAAGACCTGGAGCTGGCCCCTCCCCGTGCGTATCCTGCACCAGTCCCCTTTCCCTATTCCTGGCCTCAGTTTCCCTGCCTTACCATGACACCAGGCCCTGTGTCCATAGGTCGAGGCCCCAGCAGCCCCTTCCACGAAGCCACAGAAGCAGCAGGAGTGGCTGCCTGCTGTGTTCCCACCGCCGGGGGACCTAGGTGCCAAGGACCTGGGCGAGCCCTCCATGGACAAGGCGGCCGTGAAGATCCAGGCTGCCTTTAAGGGCTACAAGGTCCGGAAGGAGATGAAGCAGCAGGAAGGGCCAGTGTTCTCCCGCACATTCGGGGACACTGAGGCACAGGTGGGCGATGCCCTGCGGCTGGAGTGCGTGGTGGCCAGCAAGGCAGACGTGCGGGCCTGTTGGCTGAAGGATGGCACGGAGCTGAGGGACGGGCGGCACCACCACATCGACCAGCAGCGGGATGGCACCTGCTCTCTGCTGGTCACCGGCGTGGGCCGCGCCGACGCCGGCCGCTACACCTGCCAGGTGAGCAACAAGTTTGGCCGCGCAGCCCACAGCGCCTGCGTGGTGGTCAGCGGGACGGAGAGCGAGGCCGAGAGCTCGTCGGGCGGCGAGCTGGACGATGCCTTCCGCCGGGCCGCCCGGAGGCTGCACCGGCTGTTCCGTGCCAAGGGCCCGGCCGAGGTCTCGGATGAGGAGCTCTTCCTCAGCGCCGATGAGGGCCCCGCGGAGCCCGAGGAGCCTGCCGACTGGCAGACGTACCGCGAGGATGAGCATTTTGTCTGCATCCGCTTCGAGGCGCTGCCCGAGGCCCGCCGGGCAGTCACGCGCTTCCAGGAGATGTTCGCCACGCTGGGCATCGGGGTGGAGATCAGCCTCACGGAGCAGGGGCCCCGCGGGGTGGAGATGCGCGTGGGCAAGGTGGCCCCTGCACCCGCTGCGCCCCAGGAGCCGGTGCCCAGCCTGCTGACCGCCGACGCAGCCGGTGAGCCTGCGCGCTGCCTTGCGCGGCTGGGGAGCTGGGGCCAGACGCGGGGCAGCGGGGGCTGCGGTGGCCGGAGTCAGCAGAAAGCTCAAGGGGTTCCTGAGCCCGGGCACTAGGCTCTCTGGAGGGGCAGCCCGCTGCGCCGCAGGAAGCTCCGACTTGGGGCTGGACACAGCTGCACTTGGATCCTGCCTCTGTCTCCTACCAGCTTTGTGCTTTGGGGAAAGCTGCTCGGCGTCTCTGAGCCTCAGCTTTCACTCCCCCGAAATGGAACCGCAAGCGCGGTTGTCCCTCAGCATCCGCGGAGGGTCGGTGCCAGAACCCCCGCAGATACCCAAGTCCTCACGTGCCCGAGTCCCGAAGGTGACCCTTCAGAACTTGCCCGTACAGAGTCAGCCACCCCCATATGTGGGCTTCGAGTCCCACAAGCACCGTATTTTGATATCCGCTGTGGTGGAAAGCAGTCTGCGTGTACACGGACCCCTGCAGTTCAAATATCACACACATGTTGTTCGAGGCTGATTGCACTTACTGTCTAGATCTTTTTTTCATGAACCTTTGAGGTATGGCTCGTATAAAACATGGGGTTCCTCGTGGTCTGATCCCAGCATTTCAGAGTAATTGAAAAGCCACGCTGTTATTTACTTGTGTCTCTCTAGGAATGTTAAAGGGAGTAGGGTAAAGGATCGATGGCATCACCTCTTAAAACTTCTTTCCAATTTTGAGCCACTCCCTTCCTTCACATTCCGCTCCTCCTGGACCCCCAGCCCACACAGCCTTGATCTTTGCTCTGTCTGCCCTTTCCTCTCCATTCCCACCCGTTTAGCCCTCTGGCCTCACAGCAACTTGGGAGCCAAGCTGGCAAAGAGAGGATTCTTAGGGAACAAGGGAGAGGCAGAGGCAGAGGCATGGCAGGCAAAGACACCGTCCTGTCAGGGGCTGCAGGTGCTCCCTCAGGGGTGCTCGTCATGCAGAGCATGTGTGTCAAACCAGCCTCTGGGGGGGACCTGCCTGTGTGCGGCTGTGATCGCTGTGACCTGGGCCAGCTCGCCGCATGCCCTGCCTGTCTGTCCTAGCCCCAGTGTTCCTGACCGAGCTGCAGAACCAGGAAGTGCAGGACGGGTACCCTGTGAGCTTTGACTGCGTGGTGACGGGCCAGCCCCTGCCGGGCGTGCGCTGGTTCAAGGACGGGAAGCTGCTGGAGGAGGACGACCACTACATGATCAACGAGGACCAGCAGGGCGGCCACCAGCTTATCATCACGGCCGTGGTGCCTGCGGACATGGGCGTCTACCGCTGCCTGGCCGAGAACAGCGTGGGCGTGTCCTCCACCAAGGCTGAGCTCCGGGTGGACCGTGAGTCTGCTGTCCCCTGCGGCGTCTGCAGGGCGGGTGGCGCTGTGGCCGGAGGGTGGTCCAGAGAGCATGTGTCTCAGGCTGGGGAGGAGGAGGGGCCTCGGTGTCTCAGACGTGCCCGGCGGGGAGAGGGCTCCCTGGGAGCCAGGGCCACCACCAGGCCCCGCTGGAGCTCCTTGGGCACGGGGCGTGCAGACGGCTTTCACCCCTCTGAGTGGCCTCCAGGCTGGGAGAGGAGCAGGAAGGTTTGGGATAGGCCTTGGGCAGTGGGGCGAGGCGAGGGGCAGGAAGGCTGAACCCAGCCTACGCCGGCTGCCCTCAGTATCCCACATGGAGGCGGCAGGTGGGAGATGTGCAGGCCTCTCAGGAGCAGCTCGGGCGTGGTGGCTGGTGCGCTGTGGCGTCGTGAGACCTTTTCATGTTTGATCTTGGCCCCTGTTCCTGGCGCAGAGCTCCCAAATCCCTTGGAATGTCCTGGGTGACAGGAGCATCTTATGTTCTAATGGGGCCACTCCTGGTGTCCCCAGGTAGCGTCAGGGTCAGGGCTGGTTGCCAGGAAGACCAGCATTGATGAGAAGCCTGCGATGTTCATCTCCGTCCCCATCCTCTGGGGACGGAGGGGCTGCTGAGATTGGTTTGATGACTGGCCCTGCCCCGTCCTGAAGCCCCCATGAGACCCACGTCCTGCAGGGGTGGGAGCTTCCAGGTCAGCGAACACCTGGAGGGGCTGGTGCACCCGGGGAGGGCACAGCCACTCTGCCCTCTCCCCCACGCCTTGCCTGGAGTGTCTCTTCCTTCAGGCTGTTCCTGAGTCGCAGCCTTCTCAGCACACCAGTAGTTGTGAGTTCTTGCAAATTGCCAAACACAGTGGGTTGTGGGAGCCTCTGATCTGTAGCCCGTCGGTCAGAAAGACAGGTGGCAACCTGGGACTCGCAACTGGCATCTGAAGTGGGGACAGTCTTGGGCGGGCTGAGCCCTTTGCCACGTGTGGAGGGATCTGTGCCAGCTGTGGGCGGTGAACGTCGGGACCGAATGAACTTGTAGGACGCCTAGTTGGTGTTGGGCGCGTTGCGAGTCGGGTTCGGATTCTGGCTCTGCCACTGGCCAGCTTTGTGATACGGGACAAGCCACTTTCTCTCTCGATGCCTCAGCTTCCTCATCGGGACAAAGGAGATCATGGAAATGATCCCGCGGCACAGGCGTGAGGGTGAAGTGAGTTGATTCAGGTGAAGCATCTAGTACAGCAGGCTGGCACAGGGTCACAGATTGTCAGCTAGTGTGTGAGGCAGTTGTAAGGACCGGGACCCTAGGGTCTTTAATATGAAAAGACCTTATGTATTTCCCCATGTAGCTCCGTTTCCAAGCTCTTCATTCTGTTGTGTAGATCTAGATTTCCATCTGGTATCATTTTCTTTCTGTCTGAAGGACGTCTTTGAGCATTTATTGTAGTGTGGATACACTGGGATTTTTTTTTTCCACCTTTTGTATGTCTGAAAATGTCTTTATTCCACTCTTGTTTTTGAAAGATATTTTTGCTAGGACAGTCTTTTTTTTTTTTTCTTTCCATACTTGAAAGATGTTGCTGTACTGTTTTCTAGCTTGCATTGTTTCCGAGGAGAAATCAGATGTCAGTCTTGTCTTTGAATCTCTCTGTACGAAAGTTATCTCGCTGCTGTCCCACACACCCTGCCAGCTAGGTCTTGCTACCTTACTGTGTTTTCTAAGGAGTGAATAATCTTGTCCAAATGACTAACTTATTTAAAGACATTTCCTTCTGTGGGCATTGACTCCACCTTCCCTGTTCTCCAAGGAAGAGGTGGGCCTATTTCTGAGAACAGCTGAACTCAGTCGCTATACATTCCAAACCAATCCAAGAGCTGTTTCCTTTTCGTGTGGGCTTGGCTTTGTTATTAATTTTGAAATTTACTTTTGAACACTGGGATCTCGGAAACTGCTGGATCTCTAGAACTATAATTGTGAAAGATCTTGCTTGCAGCTTTAACAAAATGAGAAACTCTTCCAAAATAAAACTTGCTTTGAAGTTTCAAAAAAAAAAAAAAAAAAGAAAGTTATCTCGCGTATAGGGATTTTACATTCTTTTAGATATTCAATCTCCAGATCATAAAATTCACCTTTTAAAAATGTACGCAGAGTGGTTTTTTAGTGTGTTTACAAAGTTTTTCAACCACCAGTACTATCTAATAGTATATCCTGGAATATCTAATTCCAGAATATTTACATCTTCCCCAAAAAGAAACCATTGGCAGTCACTCCCCACTCTCTCTTCCCCTCAGCCATGGAAATTACTAATCTACTTTCTGTCTCTCTGGATCTGCCTGTCCTGGATGTTTCCTATAAATGGAATCCTACAATGCACGGCCATCTGGGTCTGACTTCTTCCACGGAGCATAATGTTTTCAGTAAGGCCCCTCCGTGTCGTGGCTTATATTATTATTTTATACGTTTTTATGGCTGACAAATCTTCCTTTGTATATAGAGTACTTATACATTCATGGCATGATGTTTATCCATCGACTGGCCATTATGAATAATGCTGCTACAAACAATTGTGTCCAAGTGTTTGTGCTAGCGTCTGTTTTTAATTCTCTCAGGTTTATACCTGGAGTGGAGTTGCTGGGTTAAGTGGTAACTCCATTTAACTTTTAGAGGAGCTGACAAACTCTTCCACAGCAGCTGCCTCAATTTACATTCCTGTCAGCAGCATGCAAGGGTTCTAGTTCCTCCGCGTCATTGCCAGGGCTCATTGTCGTTCGTTGTTACGATTGTGGCCGTCCTGACGGGCGTGAGGCCATGTCTCGTTGTGGCTTTGGTTTGTGTTTCCCACTCCCTGCTGACGTGGAGCCTCTTCTCATGCACCTACCGACCGTGCGTATGTCTGCTTGGGAGGAATACCGAC
>VSMD01124643.1:0-10330 GCA_008750895.1 Mirza zaza
TTTTTTGAGACAGAGTCTCACTTTATTGCCCAGGCTAGAGTGAGTGCCATGGCGTCAGCCTAGCTCACAGCAACCTCAAACTCCTGGGCTCAAGCAATCCTGCTGCCTCAGCCTCCCAAGTAGCTGGGACTACAGGCATGCGCCACCATGCCCGGCTAATTTTTTCTATATATATTAGTTGGCCAATTAATTTCTTTCTATTTATAGTAGAGATGGGGTCTCGCTCTTGCTCAGGCTGGTCTTGAACTCCTGAGCTCAAACGATCCGCCCACCTCGGCCTCCCAGAGAGCTAGGATTACAGGCTTGAGCCACCGCGCCCGGCCGTATCTTTCCATTTTTAACTCAAATTACAACTGATAAATCAAAACCAGTAAATACAGACTGAGGCGGGCGGATCACTCAAGGCAAGGGCGAGACCCGGTCTCTTCTAAAAATAGAAAGAAATTAATTGGCCAACTAAAAATATATAGAAAAAATTAGCTGGACATGGTGGCGCATGCCTGTAGTCCCAGCTACTCAGGAGGCTGAGGCAGAAGGATTGCTTGAGCCCAGGAGTTTGAGGTTGCTGTGAGCTAGATTGACACCATGGCACTCACTCTAGCCTGGGCAACAAAGTGAGACTCTGTCTCAAAAAAACAAAAAACAAACCAAAAAACCCCAGTAAATATGATCTTAAACACTACTGATCAAGTAATGTAATACAATGTAAAGTAAGATCAAGTCTTAGGCAAGGAGTTTCTAGGACCATAAATAAATTACATCACAGTTTGCAACTGCCCCATAGTAAAGAAAAGAGTTTAACACTAATTGAGTAACCAGCCATTCGAACAAATCAATTCCAAATTTTTTAACAGAAGAACTTCCTTTTTTTTTTCTTTTTTTGAGACAAGGTCTCACTCTGTTGCCTAGGCTAGAGTGCAGTGGTGTCATCATAGCTCACTGCAACCTCAAACTCCTGGGCTCAAGCAATCCTCCTGCTACAACCTCCCCAGTATCTGGGACTACAGGGATGCACTATAACACCTGGCTAATTTTTCTAATTTTGTAGAGACAGGGTCTCACTATTCCACTGATCCTCCCACCCCTACCTCCCAAAGTGCTAGGATTACAGGCATGTGCCACCACGCTCAGCCAGAATTTAATTTCTACCTCAATGGTTCTAGTTCTAAATATGCCATCATGTTAAAACCAGTAATAGCTGGTACAATGATAAGGATGTATCTTAATATATCAATGGCATTATCTCCAATTTCATCTATAAAAATCTTAGGAAGTAGAAGTGATTGAACTCTCACAAGTAAAAAAAAAAACAGTTTCTGGTAAACTTCATGTATTGGGGAATGTTAACTGCTCCACCTTCAAAAACTGCAGGAGACCCAACCCATTAGAAACTAAAGAGGAAAAGCCCTGTGTTTTTGGTGTGCTTCCACAAAATATCCTTTTTCCCATAAGCTCACAGAGTAAGCTTCTAGTACTTACAACCAGAAAGCAAAGGATAAAACAAAAAACCAAAGAAAAACATATTTTTGTGGTGCTCACCTGTTTCAAGTCACTGGTAACACAAGGCTCAAGAAGGCATCCAAGGATGAAGCCTTTTATGTTTGACCATTAAAAAGCAGAAATAAAGTTCTGGCCAGGAGCAACTTTCATTTTGCTAGCATAGGAATTCCCAAGGTATGTCAGGGTCAGCAACATAGAGGACCACAGGAGCATGTTAGAGAGCAAATTGGATTTGAAGAAGCAGACCATTCATTGCTTTCAATAAGTAGAATATGCTTGTTTCTTATATTTTTATTGTTAAATTTTTTTCAGATGGTTCTAAAGCTTTTTAAGAAGTAGTATGTGGAAAAGTGTTTACACACTGCAACTCACTTGGTGTCTTTCCAGAAGTTCCCCAAATTGGAATCTTAAAATATGAATATAGGGATGAAAAACCAGCTTAAAAACAGTTTTGTTAAATAAGTCTGTTTTTTTTAATTCAATGAATGATTTTAAAAATTAGCTTCATTGTTTTTTAATTTACCATCTGCTAACTCAATAAATATGAGTTCTTAAAGTTAACCTAATTGTCTTGGAATTTGCTGTTTTTGAAGTTGATTAAAGTTATTTAAATTAATTTTATTGTATATCCAGACTAGAACAAAGCATGTCTGTATTTGAATAGATCTTAGCTAATAATTTACAAATAAATGTACCCATTTGTAAAATGAACAATTTTGTTTATATCCCTTAATATACACTAGTTGACATGTAGAATTCAGAGGAGAGATGCTGATATTAGATTATTAGAGACAGCATATTAACACACCAAAAAATGTAGCTACTAAAAACTGTGTCCACATACAAAACTTTCATTAACTCCCTCTCATGTCTAATGAAGAGGAAATGTAGAGTGAGCATCCACTGGGATGCAATTTCTTTTCACCCTACATTCCCATGTATGAAAGAAACTGCTATGTTTCTTTAAATATTGTTCTGCCTCTGGTCACAGTTTATTGGAATAAGGGTGGTCACTAGACCCAAGTGGGCCAATCAGACTCTTCCCTGAGAATTGTGAAAGACAGAAAGATGGTCTTTCTCTGGGTGGCTTGACTGGAACATCCACGGCTCAAAACCAACTGGAAACGATGATTTTCCGTGTGAACTAAGGACAGGGGAGAGCGAGACTACCATGAGGAATAAAAAGACAAGATATGGAGAAAAAGGCTTGACTTGCTTCCCAATAGTGCTTAAATACTTCTCCTATTCCTGAGGTCCCTTTGCATCCCTGACTTTGAATTGAAAGAAAATCTCCCTCCCCTCCTTTTTTTTCTGAGACAGGATCTTGATCTGTTGCCTGGGCTGGAGTGCAGTGGCATCCTCATAGCTCACTGCAGGCCTCCAACTCTTGGGCTCAAGCAATCCTCCTGGTTCAGCCTCCCAAATAGCTGGGACCACAGGCACACACCACCACATCAACCTTATTTACTTATTTTTTGTAGAGATGGGGTTTTGCTATGTTGCTCAGACTGAAAAATCCCTGTTTTGCTTAAGCTTACAGAGCCAGCACCTAACACTTATAGGTCAAAAATAACTTAATGCACAAGAGAGGAAATCCTTCAGGCAGTAATGATAGTTTAATCAGGGAATTCCAGACTTTGCTTCTCACTCTGTTTTTCTTTAGATAAATATATATTTTTAATTTTAACCTGTAACTTACCTATTTTTTTCTTTTATGGTTATTGTTTTCTATGGCTTATCTATGAAATCTTTGTCTACAAGTTACATTATGTTTTCCTCTAAAATATTTATGTTTTTGTTTATACATTTAGTTCTATAATCCATTGCAAATGAATTTTTTGTGCATAGTGTGAGGTAGGGATCAGGGTTTTTTGTTTGTCCCCCCCCCACACACACAGATATTTAGTTATTCCGGCATCATTTGTTGAAAACACTATCCTCTGCACATTGGCTTGGGGGAAGGTAAAAGTGGGAAGAGAAAGGGCGTATAGAGAAGTCATCTGAAATTAAACTGAAGACTTAATACTAAAATGAAAAAGGAGACTCATTTTATTAAAGAACTTAAGAAAATGATGATAGCTTCTTCACTTAACAAAAAATGAGTTAATAATTCATTCACCAGAATTTAGTTCTTCTATGAACTCACATATAATGAAGGCACCTAAGACATATCTAATGACTAAAGGTCAACTCAGTTTTCTGTTCCACACCATTGCCTGCTTACCATTGTCTGTTTATGTACATCCATTTATGTTTCACACATTGATAGGAACCAGGCATGCTGGGATCCAGGCTGGGATTATATTCATTAAATGGAATAGACTATATTTGCCCAAGATTATTAAATAAAAGCAAACCTATAACCAAGTCAAAGCAGGATTCAACTGCTGGTCCTGCTTGTTTGTCCCACCTTTCTGCATCATAACTGGAGTTTTTATTTTCTTTTCAATTGTATAAACCAACTTCCAGGTTATCTCTAGAAGATCCTAGAGCTGAGGTTGCTAACCCCTGCCCCCTAACTCACTGGGCTATACAGCAGGAGGTGAGCAGTAGGCAAATGAGTGAAGCTTCATCTGTATTTACAGCCACTATGCATCGCTCGCCATCCCCACCCCCACCCCATCTGGTCTGTGGAAAAATTGTCTCCCATGAGAGTGGGTCCTAGGGCCACAAAGGTTGGGGACCACTGTCAGAGTAATAGTGTTATTGTATGTTTGGAAGGATCTTAAAGAGTGAATGGTTCTCAAAATCCATTGCTCCCCAAAGTGCAAGTTACAAATTACCTAAACTTAAATCACCTTCATGACACACACAGAGAATGCTTAATAATTGCTCCAAACACTGGGGTAAATAAGAAGCACTTAGCTCAGAAACTATAACTATCTTAGGCACTTCCCAGGCCTTACCTGGTCACCTTGAGCGTTGAAGGCCTCAATATCTTGGCACATTGGTTACATTTTTGTAACATAGTATTTGGGTTATTTTCATCGAAGTGAAAATAGGTCGTTTTCATCAAACGTCTACAAAAATGCATGGTAGTGGATGGAGATCTATAGTTTTGGCTAACAAGCATCCATTTGCCTTATTTCTGGAAAAATTACCTGCAATTTATCTTGGAGAACCAGCCCTTTCTTACTCCAACACTACATGATTTGTGTAGGGTGACCATACACCCAAATCCAAGGGTGGGCATTTGACCCAAGGCCGCCGAGTTAGAGAATCACAGGTGCTGACCATGATGATGACTGCAGGTATGGGTACACGATACCATCTGATACAGTTACAATCAGGCATAGTTCTTTAGCTGGAAATTCTGAGAAAGAAGAATGCTCTTTGTGCTTGGGTGTTTATGTCAGAAGAATGGAAGCCAGGAGGAAAGCCAGACTAAGAATGAAGTTAAAACAGTAGTTAACACAGAAGAAAGAAGAACCAAGAGATGATTAGTGACATTATTTGAGCAGCTAGAAATAATTATGCCTGAAGAAGTTCTTACATTATATTTCCCAGTTTATGTGTTGGAAGGGGAAGAGAAGGAGGACAAAAAGTGAAGCCAAATCAAAAATAAAACCTTCCTTTATGAGTTGGAGTTCTCCTTAAAATCCAAGTCTCCCAAATCCTTGTGGATTGTTGAATCCCTCTTGGTTCTATCAAATCTGAATTTCTGGCATGGAGCCAAGGAATCTGCATTTTTAACAAGCACTCCATCTAATTCCTATAAACACTAAAGTTTGAGATCAACTGATCCAATCTCTTCGTTTTATACCTAAGGAAACTGAGACTTATAAAGACTAAGTGTTTTTTCCCAAGATCATTCACCAACTTCTGTTTATTCTAGATGCATAGGGATTCCCAGTGAAAACAACAAGGATCACTGCCCTCAGGGGCAACAACAAGCCTACTGGCAAGTAGCTGAACAGGACCTAGAATTCAGTTCAGCTCTTTTCTTTCTGGTGATTTGTCATGCTCTAATACTTTTCTTCCTTACTCCAAAATATTTCTGGTTTAAAATCTGATAGCAAAGACTCCACATTTGGGTAGTATTCATAGCACATAAAAATAAAAAGTATTTTCACAATTGTGAGGTAAAAGTTACCAGTGTATATGGTCTGGTATTCACAAACATTTCCACCAAAAAGGTAGAGGAGAGAAAGCAGCAGAAGGAAGTAGATGCAGTACTCACCCTTCCCCTCAAAGTCTCAAATAGCCAAAGGTGTTTATAGTTTCTTGTTTCTTGTTAAAAATTCATGCAAAATGTTGCAGTCAATTCCATTTTATGTATAACCGCTTTAACAGAAAAATAGCTTCTTCTAAAATCTTTAAGTAAAAAAATAAATATTCCAGAAATAGAGGTGATCACTATTCTTAGGCTTATATACCTCCAGCACATCAAGTTATCCAGGAGTACTTACTTATGCCTCACTTATATCCCAGTAAATTCATTTTTTTCTTCTTGTTGATATCCCAGGAGTTCTTTTCTACTAGAATAATAACGACAACAATATTAATAACAATAGAAACAACTGTTAGTCTTTATTTACTCCATGTTGAAGCACTGTGCATTCACTACTTCCAAGAGGTGGGTACTATTAGTATCATTAGTACTATTAGTCTATGTGACTATCCTGTCACATAGATGAGGAAATTGAGGCAGAAAGAAATTAGGAGACTTGCTCAAGGCCATGCAATAGTAACTAGCTGAACCAGGATTAGAATCCAGGCAGTTAAACACTTAAGGCTGCTTTGCGTACATTATTTACTCTGAAGTTTACTTAAAATATAATTTGCTCGTGTTGCCTCTTCATATTCAAAACTCATGTAACACATAAAATGGATGAGTTTTACTGTATATAAATTATACAATAAAAGTCAAGAAAGTTGATTTTCTTTTAGTCAAGAAAGTTGAATAAAAATTTACAACCTGTCAAGCCAAGTTGTTAAGAATTTAAAGACCTGATGGTCCAGTGAATTGAATGACTTTAAGAATATGGATGTACCCATGGGACCAAACCTATACGTAAATGGCCCGCATGCCTTATGAAAAGATACCTAGTGTTTCCAACATTTTAAAGTTTATAGGAGAGTGTGGGATGTTATTGCATATTTCTGACTGTTGAGTGGCAAGCAAGAGTAGCGTCAAAGCAAGAGAGGAGCTAGAAGAATAAGGAATTAGTGGACTCCATTTTTAAAACAATAACAAAAATTAAATATCCCCAAGACAGCCTTTGGCATGTGGGGAATGGGTAGACTGAGCTAAAATATATAGTATTCGTCCTAGAGCTACAGTTTTGCTTTCCAGGGTTTTAGCTACCTCAGGTCAACCATGATCTGAAAATAGGTAGGTATAGTACAATAAGATATTTTGAATGAGAGATACAGACCACATTCGCATAACTTTTATTATAGTATAATTGTTCAATTTTCTTATTACTTATCGATATTAATCTTACTGTGCCTAATTTACAAATTAAACCTTACCATAGGTATGTATGTGCAGGAAAAAACAGTATATACAGGACATACGCAGGGAGTCTTAGAACATATCCTTCATGGATAAGGGGCCCTACCATACTCTGATGGGTATTATAAATATTTTGGCCTTTACTAGAAATGTACATGCATAAGCTATACCAAAGATGTCTGCAGGCCAAAATCAGCTTAAGGACTAGAAGCATACTTTAAAACACGGGTAAGTCGTCCACATTTAATATTCAATTTTTCATATAAATCTGAATTTTTAGCCTTTCTCTTGAAATTGGAGACCTGACATTTGATATCACTGGCATTTACTATCCCATTTAGACAGAGAATATATTCTTCAGATTGCCATAGTCCTCACCACGGCTTACAGTCTTCACTTGCTCTGCTTGGCCACATACATCCACGCCTGGCCCTAGGTGGGCATGAGAGTCTGCAATCCCTGAAGAAAGGGAAAACATCCGAACTCCAGAGAATGTCTGCAGGGTCCTTCACAATTATCAGGCTTTACAAAGACCCCATGTTCCAGTCTCACTGGATTCCTTAGAGTTCCATAAACAAGCTTTGCCATCCTCAGCGCCTTTGTCCATGCTGGTCTCCCTGCTTAAAATATCCTCTCCCTCCATCTTCCCTTTCTACCTAAAGAAGTCTTACTTATCCTCAAGACTTAGTTCTAGTGTCGGTTCTTCTATGGAACTTTCCTAAATCCTGCCAGCTAGCTATTTGCCTCTTCCTAAGTGTTCCCATAATACTTTCTGCCTCTACTAGCATTGCAATGACTTTTTATGTCTGTTTGCCCAATTGGAAAATATGTTTCATGAAGAGAAAAACTCTTAATCATCTCCATATCCTCAGTCCTTAATAGAGTGCCTGGCATCTACGAGGTATGCAATGAATATTTATTGAATGAACAAGTAGGATAAATGAATGAATGAATGAATTTTTAAAATTTGTGTTACAAGATTACATAATGCATTTGATCTTTACAATAAGAGAAGTAACTACTCGAGACCACATTTCAAATTTTGGTAATTATCATGCTATTTTCAGATATTAGCTGTTAAAGTTTCTGTTTATTATACCCTTGGCAGGAAAACAAGCCTTGAGAAAATAAAATCGATATAATATTAGTAAATATAAAAGAGTATACTTAAAATTGAAGGCGTGCTACACTTAGGAGGGGGGATTGTTGTAGAGATGCAAAGAGAGAGCAGATGGTGAAAGAAGTCATATCGTGTCGGCATTTAAGATTTGGGCCATAGAGTGGCAAGAAGGGATTGTTTAGCTGGCAGGGTATCATACGCACAAGAGTTACTACCAGTACAGTAGTCAGCTCCCTAACCTTGGGCACAAGGGAGGCTGCACTATCTGATCTCCTTGTGATGATTCTTTAGAGCCACACAACCAGTTCTAGTTGTGAGCCTAAAGGATGTGTGTCATTTCTGGGCCATAACATTTAAATGTCAGCATGAAACCATCCACAGTGATCTTTATTTTTCCACAGCAAGATGAAATATTCAAAACAGTGACTCTTCCACTAGCCGGGAATCTAGAATGAAAGACACGGAACAGACCCGCTGACCTGCAATGGATTCATGGCACAATTAAGAAAACAATTTTTGCTATTATTAGGCCACTAAAAATTGGAATTGTGTGTTATTCAGCATAATATAGCCTATCCTGATGGATACAACAGATTCGTTCTGTTTGGCTGCAAATGACAGAACTAAGACTGGTTGGAAGTTTCAGGAAAACCAATTTTGTGTAATATAAGAAAAAAGTAATAAAGTGTACAAAGATGAAATGAACTGCTTTGGAAATTATTCATTCATTCACACAATGAACTCTACTCTGTGATAAGCATTCTGTAAATAAAATCCCTGACTTAATGGAGATATGTGGTGAGTTCCCCTTCACCCAAGATGTCTGACTTGAATGGCCCTCACCCAAGATATCTGAATGGCACTTAAGGGTTGCTTTGACTAGACAAATTAACTTTAAAAATACCTTTCAACCTAGAGCTTCAGGATCTCTACTCCCTCTGATCTAAACAGAGAAAGAAAATCTATTTTCTCAAGTATTTCTTGGATTCAAATCATTTTCTGATATATCGAGTTGTCTTTTCACATTTTAATGTAATTTTCCCAGCAAATAAGTTCCTTGAAGACCAATACTGATTTATCCTCTCCCCTCACATCTTTCTCCTATGATTTAATAGGCATTATTTTATTGTCTATTTTTTAGGGAAATAATCAGTGTAGCTTTTGATACTATTATTGACCATTGGGTATGTTTCACATTTGTCTTACAGCCAGTTCAGCTGGATTTGGACTTGTTAAAAAATATAATAGCACAAATGTATTACTGTCTTAGTTCATTCTGGATGCTATAACAAAGTATCTTACACTGGGTAATTTACAAAGAAAATTAATTTATTGCTAACAGTTCTGGAGGCTGGGAAGTCCAAGATCAAGGTACCAGCAGATTCAGTGTCTTGTGAAGGCTTGCTCTCTGCTTCATAGATGGTGCCCTGTTGCTGTGTCCTCACATGGTGGAAGGGACAGGTAGATAGCTCAAGAACTAATCCCATTTGTGCAGGTGGAGCCCTCATGACTCAATCACTTCCCAAAGGCCTCACCTTTTAATACTATCGCATTGGATATTAGGTTCTAATACATGAATTTTGGGGAGGATACCAACACTCAAACCATAGAAATTAGCTGATTTACTTTCAGGCAAAATGCCCTTTTCTTCTGAAAAATGGTGTTAGCACTATGCTATTAAATTTGTGGCCAACCACACTATTTTATTAATATCTTAATACTTAATGAGTCCCCACTAGGAGTACTAGGAGTAAAGCTCACATAAGAGCTTACCAAATTATGTCATTGAATGTACTGCACCCAGAATTACATAAGCCTGTATTAAAATAGAGCCTGAGCTCTCTGTAAGACTATTTGGGAGGAAAAAAAGTAAATTCAAAAGGTTGGGGACAAAATGTTCTCTTGGTTCAACTCAGGGGAGCATACTGAACCTTAAATTCTGGGAGCTTAGCTGATAACTTGGGGAACCAGATGAGCAAATAAGCATGTAAGGAAGAAATAATAATCTTTTTTTTATATATCAAATTTCTGATAAGCTTCATTTCAGGCATTCAGAATTGGAGAATCAGCTGTCTGCTACAAGAAATTACTTATTAAGCAGTAATTAAAGACTGAGAATGCATTTTTTCTGTTTCAAACCTGATGCCTTTCTCAGATGGAGATACTGGTTAGGCAACTCAGCAGTTTGGTAAACTGAGGCAGGAGGAGTTGATGTCTTCTGGGAACTACTGGGACAGAAAGTGATCCTGGAA
>VSMD01124645.1:0-42948 GCA_008750895.1 Mirza zaza
GGGCGCGGTAGCTCAAGCCTGTAATCCTAGCTCTCTGGGAGGCCGAGGTGGGCGGATCCTTTGAGCTCAGGAGTTCGAGACCAGCCTGAGCAAGAGCGAGACCCCATCTCTACTATAAATAGAAAGAAATTAATTGGCCAACTAATATATATAGAAAAAATTAGCCGGGCATGGTGGCGCATGCCTGTAGTCCCAGCTACTTGGGAGGCTAAGGCAGCAGGATTGCTTGAGCCCAGGAGTTTGAGGTTGCTGTGAGCTAGGCTGACGCCACGGCACTCACTCTAGTCTGGGCAATAAAGTGAGACTCTGTCTCAAAAAAAAAAAGAAAAAAAAGAGAGAGAGAGAGAGAAAGTGGAGAGGGGAAAAAAGGAGAGAAGGAGAGAGGAGGAAAGAGGAAAGTTTAAAGAAGGAAGGAAGGGAGGAAGGGAGGGAGGAGGGAAGAAGAAAAAAGGAAGGGAGAAATTAAAAAATAGATGAATTTCACCTTTGATTATATCTGGTTGAAAAAAACAGATACCCTAAATATTTGAATATATACTCATTAGAAAAAATCCTGTATTTCCAAGAAAGTAGCCTATTATTACCCAAGTCATGATCTCCAAAATAGAGCAAATCATATAGCTCTGAAATGAGAAAGGTGTTAAACTAAAAAGCAACAATATTAATATATTTATGAGCCTCTCAAATTGCACCTGTGAAGAAATCTTATGTAACAGAAGATATTATAGGGTAAGTGCCCGTGAATGCTGTGCTCCTTATTTTGCTGTTTTTGTTAGGGTTAGGGTTAGTGATAGGATTAAGACAGTGGGAAGGTAAAGACAACTTGGCCTTCAATGTTGTCATAATGGCAGGAGTCCTAAGATACTCCTTGCATTAAGAATTCCCATAAGTGAGTTATAACTAGAAAATAACTGTGTAGTTTAGTCTTGAATTACCAAGTTCCCTTTGGTGAGCAGCCATAGTTCTGGTTATTCTAGAGGATCATGTGTCCTAGAAGAAGGGGCAATGTTTTAGAGTAGATAGTTCAGTTTTACCACTGAATTACTACAGAAATGAGTACACATTATTTAACATTGAGCCATTTTCTTTAAGTGGAAAGTGCAGATAATGCTACCAGGGTTGTTTTGAGACCTAAATAAAAGAAAAATTAAACAGATCAGTCCAGTGGCAGGCACATAACTCAGTAAATTGAAGCTGTTATTTTATTTACCTCTGCCTAAAACACAATCATCCTATTTTTACAGGTTAAGTCCTATTCATTCTTCCAATCTTATTTTAGGATGTAATACCCTAATACTGGTAATACTTCTACCAATGAGGTAGAAGATGTATGGTGGTTTTACTCTTGGTGATGAAAAGCAAGTTGGGAGGAGGGAATAAGGAGTTTAGGTTAAGACAGGTTGGATTTGAAGGTGAATTTGAATGTATTTATTGAGCAGTTGAGCATACAAGCCTGAAATTCATGAAAGGTTTCTGATATGGGAATATAAAATTGAAAAACTTCAGGATATAAGGCAGAGTTTCAACCTTGAGAGTAATGCTATCTCACTAGGAGAGGGTACAAAATGAGAAGTGTGGAGAATTAATAATGGAAACTTGGGAACACCAATAATCAAGGGGCAACTGAGAAAAAAATATACAAAGGAGCCAGAAATAAAGGTCAGAAATGAGGAGACTTAGGAGACTATATTGCTATGGTAACCTAACAATAGAGAAGTTTAGAGAAGAGACAAAGTGGTAAATGCAACTAAGAAATCTAGCAATGTGAGGACTGGGATGATTCCATTGGCTTAGCAGCACGAACGTCATCACACTAGCCAGAGCACCAGCGCCCTGGTGGGGAAAGAAGCTTTATCTCTGCAGGAGAGAACCAGTGTTAGCACTCTAGCATTCAGAAGTCTGGCTGACACATGAAGGAAAGAAAATGGTGGCTGTGGCAGCAAGAAGGTCAGAATCAAGAAAAAGAAATTTTGGAGCTGGGAAAATGTATTTCCAAGAGGAGGGACAAAGCCAGAAAGGAGAAAGAGGATGATGCCATAAAACAGAATGGATGACAGATTAAGAAGAGCACAACTGGAGAAATTGGTCTTGAAGAGAAAGATAAATGCTTTACCTCTGAGATTAAAAGAGAGACAGAGACTAAATTAAAACACCTGCTACTATTCTGTTTCTCCTTTTATTCCCAGCCAACTTCCTTCAGCATCATTGCCCATATCCTTCACTTCCTCTTCCCTCATTCAATTTGTCACCCTTTAGCTTTTATGTGTGCCATTTCCCTGAAAATTCTCTTTTTAAAATAATTAATAATTATGCAGCTGACAAATCCAATGACTTGGTGACCACAACCTCGTTACTGACAGGGTTCATTTTCCTGGAGTCACTGTAGGTATTTTTTCCCCTGCTTTTCTCTTTGATGTATCTTGCACTTTTTCCCCCAAATGTAAATGGTCCTTCATCTCTTCATGAAAAGCTCATTCACTCACCATTTTCATCATTAGCACCATATGGGGGCCACCCATCTATACATCTCCAGCCTTGCCACCATCTGGAGCTGCAGTTTAATTTTAGAACCACCTGTGTGATGTTACCTGCATGGGCCACTAGCACATTAACATAAATATATTAAAATTAATCTTTTCTTTCCTCTCCAAACTATTTTTCATTTTCTTCTTAATTTTTGTTAAGAATACCAATAATATCCTATTAGCAGCCAGTCTAAAAAACATTATCGTCATTAAATCATTTCTCTTTTTTTCTCCCAAAGCTGACCAGTTGTGAAAATCCATTGAATCTATTTTTATAATAGTGTTCAAATAATCTTCCTCCTTTCCAGTCTCATAACTAGTACCCTAGTCCAGGTCCTAACACTTATCACTTACATTACTGAGAAAGCTTTCTCATCTGCCTATTTCAAATTTTTCCTTTTTTAATTAATCTTCCTAAAGTAAATGTATTAATGTTAGTCATACAATCATTCATCGCCTCCCTATTGCCTGTGGGATAGAATAACATCTTAGATAAAGCCCATTTACATCATTATTAGCTCAGGTTATATTACTTTGTACCATGTTCTTAAGACTCTTGCTGTTCCTCATATACATCCTACAAACTCTCATCACTTTGTCTTGCTCTGTTATATATGCCCAAGATATCTTTCCAACTCACTGTTGCATAGCAAAACCCTATCTGTTATGTGAGGCTTAACTCTAAAGTCACCTTTATGGTAAAACCTTTGATTTTACCCAGGTAAGAATAATTTTTAAATACCTATGGCACTTTATATTTATCTCTCTACTCTGATGCCTTTCAATGTTGAACTGTGGTTATATGGAAAACTTTCAATTGATAGTAAAAATTGCAGCCAAATTATTGACTCAATAAAGATTTGTATTTTTTTCAGTACTTTAAATTGCTCAAGAACAATAATAAAATTTAAGATTTTCTTTGATTTTCCTCATAGTATATGATTCATAAATACATGCTGAATGAAAGTGAAAATTATTAGAAAGTTGCAAAGTGTAAAACAAATATAAATTAGTAAGATAATATCATATTGATGATAAAATGCTGTGTATCTCCAAAGAAAAAAAGGCTTAAAAGCAGGCTTCAGATAAAATCATTTATACTAGGTATAAATTGGCACATTATAATTTGCTTAAAATATTAAATTATTCTTTAACTTCAAAAATTTTGAAGTAATCACAAAATTAATGATCCACTTAACATTTCACACATTTCCTAGTTCAAGCCTCAATTTAGAAGAGCAATTTTATAACGTCTTTAAAACAAAAATAACTCCCAAATTACTTTCTTATTCTACCTACTTGTGGAAGATGAGAAGATGAGCATGCTGTAAAATATGCTAAGTATTGTGGAGTTTGGGGACTGGACACTACATACATGAGGAAAGCAATATATATTTTCATGTGTGGCTGATTGTCAGTGAGGGGGTAGAGGGCGAACAATTTACTCAAAAAATGAGAAAAGTCTCCTTTAATTTTCTTTGTGATTTGTCAAATTGGTAAAGCCCAACCCGACGTGAGTTTCAAAATATTTATAATACCTTTGGAAGAAACATTTGTTTCTGTTCATTTTATAGTTGCAGAAAAACCCAATATGCAGAATCATATTTAAATTGGGAATTGGGGTATGAGACCTACGATCAACTAGAGGCAAAGTAGTGGGTGGCAAAAATGTATGTTTATAAACAGGTTATTTCTTTCCTTTTACTTTCCTATAAAAGCCTGGCAAGCAGGTCTATTTAACTGCAACCAAAATGTTTCACTGTACTCTAAACTCAGTGATCATTCTTGGTTGAAGTCTCTGGGTAAGTTCACTAACTGATGGTTCAGTTTCAAGTCTGTCTTTCTGCTCACTCCAATTTGACCTGATTGGACCCCAAACTATGTGTAGTTGTATTTCCACGCTGAATACTGAGGCTCCAGTTGATTCAGAGTCTGTGGATGAGCCAGCTACCAGCAGTTCAATCTCTGCTTCTTAACTATCCCCAAACTGTCTTCCACAGTCATGGATTCCCTAAGGTTCAGTATCCAAAATCTAATTCCTGAAGAAATACATCTGCTGCAGTTTAAACACCTTGGTGGTCTTAGTCTTAACTAATTTATGAAATAACTTGGCCGTACTTTTGATCTTTCGTTCAACAAAAATCAGTGCCCTGGCCTTAAATCCACTTACTGGGCCCATATACTTTGTATCCATGTCTACATTAATGACTTTTTCTGATTCTATCTTAAGACTAGCCTTTTCATGTGAGTATGCATTATCCATTCTGAAGCAAACAGGTTTTACCCACATTTCACTTAATAACAATGAGCAATGTCAATTCCAGAATGACCACAAAAGAAGAAAACACATTAATATGAACTTCTGGTAAATTCATGACTCTGCCACTTAAAGTACAAATGATGTCAATGAAACATGTATTGTGATCACTTACCTTAAAAATGACATCAGAAATATTAGATTATATGGAAAAAATGACAAGGAAATAGCTTATATTCCTATTTACTGTAAATTCAGAGTAATAGAGCTGAATTTGAAAGAGGACATCCATTAATTTCAATAACTTAATTGCTTCTAATTAAGTATTATCTTACATTGTAGTTCATATTTTCTTTAAGAATCTTTATTTAATTTTTGTTGTCTTCCCTTAGATATATATATGTATATATAATAATAACTTACATATTAACTTGTATATTACCTAATATATTTATTTATATTATAATTTATTTACTAACAAACAAACATATACATTTATATATTAATTTATATCCATGTGTTCATGTATAATTATATGTATAAATTCCTCGGGATTGAGCATGTGGATATGTGTCATATATATTTCGTATCTCCTTATAATCCTGTTACATGTTCTCTTTATAGAGCATATGCAATAAAATAGTTTTTTTGGGAGGAGATTTTATGTCATTTTAATGGAGTATTGTGTAAGAGTATGTGTGTAGGTTTATGTGTCTGTGGGTGGGTGCGCGCGTGTGCGTGTGTGTGCATGTGAGGGTATGTTAAGGATAAACTTGTTAAATTGTTTCTTGGTACATTTCTGAAGACATTGGATACATTATTGATTTCATTCCAATTTCCAATATGTTTCTTAAAGCAAAATGTCCCCAAGTCAGTGTCTCATAAAATACATTTCCTAATTTGATAGTATTTTTTGCACAAAGTAAACATTTCTCCCTTGAGTTCCATTAGTCAAAGTTTCATTTGTTCAAGCCCTAATCTCCTAGGGCTGTATATTGAATTTGAATATTCTCTTGATGACTAGGATCCTACTGAATTTAAACAGTTATATTTGTATAATTTTTTCAAAAACTAACTTACAATTTCACTATAATTGCTAGTTTTAATTTATGGTCCTAAAGGAATAAATCTATTTGTATTAGAACACTACCGACAAACCCTCCTTAGATACTATAAATCTTGTGCAAAGTCGGTTTGTTTCTGTATCAATAAAATAGTAAAATCAATAAATACATATCTTCCATAAGCATAAAACAATATGTTAACTTAGAAATCTTAGCAGAAATAAGTTATAGTCATGACATTTTTATCTTTAAGCTGCATATACCTTTTTTAGTTGAGGCAGCACCAACTTCTTTGGCTCGTTCAGTTTCTGCAAATTCAGATATTAAAGGAATGAGAAATGGATATAAGTGATGCCAGATCGATATCTCATGCTATTTTAAGTCAGACTAGAATAAAACCAACCAAGAGAAAAAATATATATGGCACCTGAAAGTAAAGCAAGCTGCAGAGAAAGCCAAACTACAAAGTGCTTGTATTTTTTTAAAAAAACGAATGAACTTTCTTAAATAACAATGCAGAAACTCTCTTCTAAAGTACAACTCCACAATATTACAATTGTATTCTTGTATAACCAGTGACCATCAAAGAAGGTAGATTATTCTACAAGATACAACAGCATATTAATTTGTTGGTTTACAGTGAAATCTTAAGTGATACATGGATTTTATGGAACAGCACTTAAAATGCCTTCTTTGTCTGTTTAGCCTTTAATTATAATTGGGGCTGTTAAAGGTGGTTTAGCCTTTCATAATGATTAAGGGCAGAGAGTATTTGATTTAAATCAATTAGCTGTACATTGTATAAGGTTAGCCATAATATTGTAGAAAATTCCATTTGAATGGTGCTTTGAGAGGAAAAAGGAGTGAGAAAGAGAATAAAAATAGCCAAAAAAGGCTTCTTAGGTTTCTCTGAATATCTAGTGTGGAAGACGAAAGATACCCTGAAGACATAATCTGAAATGCTGGCCCTAGTACAAAATGTTGGACCACAAATCAAGGCTGGTTAAAGTCGAAGTTTTCTCTAGCCCATAGGAAAAGAAACAAAATTAATAAGTGATGAGTTGGTGAATTTTTACAAAGTTTTATTTACTCATTTTATAAATTTTTATTAGTTGAGGTTGTTCCCTTTGGTCATATATATATTTTGTATTTATTCTTGTTGGTATTTGTATAGGTTTCCCTTCACCCATATATACTAAGCAGCTGAGGCTCTGGGAAAAACCAAATAAGAAGAGTCTTCAAACACCTTGTCCTCCTTGTGCCACAAGACGCTGGGCTATGAGGGAGATCAGACATCAGAAGGAGGCCCTTGCATCACAAGTGGTTTTGATTCCACAATGTTAGATACCACAAGACTCAAAATTTAATTTCAGGCAAGAAACCATGTAAATATCCTCTTCTTTGAGCTGTCTCAAGACCTTGAGCTCCAGAACTGAACAGATCCCTAGCCATTTTATACCTTCTAGGTAAAGACATCATAAAAATATTTCTCAAACTTTAGCATGCATCAGAATTACCCTAGAGGGCTGTAAAACATAGATTCTGGGCCCAGAAAGTCTGGGGCATGACCACAGGTTCTGCATTTCTAATCCGTTCCCAGGTGATGCTTATGATGCTGATCTAGATCACACTGTGGAAACTGACTGCCACACTTCCCCTAAGAATTAATCGAGACCAATTCCACTGTGATTCCCATCCCTGCTTACTTTGGTTACTACCACGAGTCCCAGCCTTCCAGTAGAAAACAGTGTCCATATGGCTCTGTATTTCTTCTAAAATCTGACCTATTTCCAAAGTCCTTCCTTCGTGTCCTCTGTCCATCAGTAGCACTCACTCCTGTATCCTCAGCCTCTTCTGAGAATGTTCACTTTATTTCTTCCTTTAACCAAAACTAGCTCCCTAAGGACACTGCATCCCCTATAAGCAGTTTTCTAAAATGGAGAATGTTTGTTTTTCTACCCTCGCATACCAAGGTTTCTGGAAGTGGTGCATATATCCTCTTTGCTTCTCATTATTTTTTATAAATTATCTCCTTGCTTCCTCCAAATCTCAGTTCTTTGAAGTACATGCTATCAGGGTGCACCAGGCTCTACTCTGCTTTATCATTGTCATCAACAAACCTGTGGCCATGTCCTGTTATTCACTGAATATTTCCATACATAGTTATCATTCTCTCCACTGCTACTACTGTGGGATTTGATTAAGAACCACTCTTAACCCTGACTACATATTGCACATTAGAATAAGCTGGGAAATTTGTATAAGCCTATGATATTCAGATATCTGAGGTGGGTTACAGAATCCTGGGTAATGGTAGATTTACAAGCTTTCTAAGATATTCTAAAATTTAATGAGGATTGGGGGGGCTCTGATACTCACAATCCATACAACCACGTGATCTCTCATTTCCTTCACCTCCTCACTTCAGGAAACGAGAAACCCCATTTCTCTGATCATTACTACCTATATATCCTTGGACTTTTCCTTTACTCTCAGAACTTTGATTTCAAAAATCCTATTCTCCAGTACCATTTTTTCCCTTTATAGCTTACTTACTCAAAAACTCCCTCTAAATAATATCTGACCCCATTAATACTTTAATTCCTTTGATTTCACTGCTTTCTCATTGCTCAAGATCTTCCATGTGTCCTCAGTTTACTTCTCACCAATCTTATATATAAATAAGCCATAGTTAAATCACTCACTTATTCTCTGTTTTCATAGTTACCTTCTCTATTAGTTTCCTAGAGCTGCCTTTAAACTGTGGGATAGAGAAAAATAATAGAAATTCATTCTTTTACAGTTCTGGAGGCTAGAAGTCCAAAATCAAGGTGTTGGCAGGACCCTCAGAATCTCCCTGTGAAGGTTTTTGGGAAGAATCCTTCCTTGTGTCCTAGAGTCTGGCCATTACCAGCAATCCTTGGTATTCCTTGGCTGATAGCAATATCACCCCAATTTCTTCTGTTATTGTCAGATTGCTATCTTCCCTCTCTATTTGCCAATGTGTCTCCAAATTTCCCTTTTCTTATGAGAACAGAAGTCATCAGATTTGGGGCCCACTCTTATCTAACATGACTGTACCTTAAGTTGATTACATCAACAAAGATCCTATTTTAAAATAAGATCACATTCACAGGTCCCAGGTTAGGGCTTCAACATGTCTTTTGGGGGAACACATTTCAACCCAGTATATCTGCTACAGCACTAAATGTACTTTATGCCTGCCAACTGAGCAGCCATCTAGACTGGAGGAAGACCCCATTCTGGTGCAGATCTCACTTCTGATGTTGATCACAGGACTTAAGAGAGCACTCAACAGTGGCCAGCAATACTGTCATAGACCCAATAAAGTTGCTTTCCTATTCTCTTGACAACTGGTTTGCAAATCCTCTTCCCTCCTTAAACATACTGCAGCATACAGGTAAGATGCTGTTAGAGAAATTCATAGAGAACATAGATGCAGATAGACTACCTCACCTTTCTACCAACTCACCAGCACATATCCACACTACTTTTCTTTCTAATCCCAAAGGATGATCAGTCCCTGCCTCTGTTTATACTAATCCTTCCATTTTTTTTCCTGGTTCCCATCTCCTGTTGCCTAACTAGGCCTTTGTTCTTGGAAGTACTGCTTCTATCTGCTACCTCGTCAGTTTTCCCGTTATTGATGCTTTCACATCATCTCAAAAACCTTTTGTTCTTTATAACCACAGACAGCCACACCTGTCGATTCCAGATGCCATTCCCACTACCTCACCTCCCTGTGCTCCAGGCAGCCTCCAAAGAGCTGCTGCACTCAGCATCACCACTGCCATCTTTTCGCTCTCTATTTTTTAGACTTGTTTTATTGTGAACCATATAATATAAATGAAAGGCATGTACCATCTTTGCACATTTTTATGAATGGCAATAAAGAATGCTCGCCTTTGTAACCCCCTTCAAGCTTAAGAAATAGAATGTCACCAAGGCCCTTTAAACCTCTAACTTGTCCCATTACCATTGCATGCCTCTCCCTCTGTCTCAGAGTTACCGTTGTCCTAAATTTTGTATTAATCATTTCCTTATTTCCTATACAGGTTTTTATTACATGAATTTATCTGAAAACAAAAGTAAGAGCATTTATTTAAATGAAATTACATCATTTTGTGATATGACTTCACATAAATTGAACTGTATTGTTTAATCCTTGTGATTTGCAGAGAAGTAGCCATGTTGATAAGTGCAGCTACTGTTGATTAATTTTAACTGCAGTATAGTATTCCTCTGTATAAATAGTCCACAAATTATGGATCTAGTCTCCTGCCAATGGACACTAGGTCATGTCTAATTTTTTGTTATTATAAATAATGCTGTTGTGAACATTCTGTGTACATATCTCCTGTATGCATGTGGAATGATTTTCTTAGAAGTAAAATTGCTGATCCGTAGCATGTACTCATGTTTGACTTTCCTAGATAAATGCCACATTCTTGTTTTCCAAAACTTCACATTCACATCAGTATTATATATGCAGGTTTCTATTGCTCCATATCACCATCATCAGAATAATCATATTTTCTCATTTTTTAAAATGAATTTTCTTTGTGTAAAATAGTATCCTATTGTGATTTTAAGTAAAATTTCCTTATTCCTTAGAGGCTGAATATCTTTTGATATGTTTATAAGCCATTTGTGTTTTCTTTTTTTAATGCTTGTTTATTATATCTTTTGCCCATATTTTCTGCCCATTGTTCTACCAAGTTGTCTTGTTGTTGTTTTATTTTTTGCTACTAATCTCTTGTTACTTACATGTGTCACAAATATCTTTTCCAAGTTTGTACCTTATCCTTTATCTCTCTTTATGGCATCTATTAATAAATTGAAGTATATAATTTTAATACAATAAAATATATCAGCTTTTCAATTTATGGCTTGAATTTTTCACATCTAGTTTTCAAATTCTCTCATACTTCAAGAGACCATATAAGTATATTTTCTTATGCCTTCAAAAATATAATGTCATGTTTTGCCTTTACTAGTTAAGTCCTAGACCCAGCTAGAATTGGTATCTTGGAATTGTATAAACTAAAGATAAATTATATTTTTTCTAATGAATATGCACTATATCAACATTGTAAAATAATCTATTCATTCTCTGACTTTTGGAAATGACTGATCTTTCTTCTGTCAGACTTTTGCTCAAATGGGATGTATTTTTTGGTCTCTTTTTTATTTTCTATTAGATAATGCAGTTATACTTACACCAACACCATACTACCCCTTATAATAAGATATTAAGAGACTGCTTTATTACTAGCACTCAGGACACATGGACTGGTTTCAACAGCTACGCTTTACAGAGCCATTTTGCTATGTTAATTGTTTTATTTTCCTAATACTGAAATTTATTCCTGACTTCTTGTTTGAAATCCTCTCTCCTGCATCCTCATGACTTACATGAACTTAGATTTCACTGTTGCTAGTATTCTTCTATCTAGCTTGGTTCTCTTTAGACACCTTTGATGAACATACCTGGACTCCATACCATGACAGTTTTCAATTTGGGCTGGCACTGAGGACACCAACCTTAGCTTTACACATAACCTTAAATAAGAAGCAGATCTTCCCCTGCCACGTAAGTCGGCCTCAGGTCCCTCACATCCTCGTTTTCCTAGTATTTAAGCCTCCTACAATCATCACTCTGGCACTGTACTGTAAATATATTCTGATAGCAGCCTCTGTGACACACTCAGTGATCGTATAATTTATTATCCAAAACTGCGCAAGTGAAAAGAGGTGTTAGTCATAATTATTCTGGGCCAATATAGTAAAACCAAGTCTGTCCTAACTGCCTAAGAGCATAGCTCAATTAGGATCATATTTGGTTTGCAGTGTGGTCCAGATACACCCCATTTTATATCAAGCATAATGGTCCAGATCCATAGACCTTCCCCCAGTAATTTCCATGTCAGAGTATTTAAACTGAGTCCAAAGCTATGTCGTTTTGCTAATATACATTGTTCCCAAATATTCTTTTAATGTTACGTAACTGAATAAATTCAATAGGACTTTATTTTTAAATTCTACATTCTGGCTTTTCCTAAATGATCCTGACGTATATTAGCAGATTATATGGTACTTATGTAACTTGCACATTTAGACAGTGAAATGCAGTTAAGGTGATGAACACAGTCAGGCTTAGTGGCTGAGCATACCATCAAATTTGTGATGGGATCAAAGAATGAAAAATGCCTGATTATTGCCATTTCACATAAATTTACATTCACAATTAAAATTAACTAGACTTTCATCATGACCTGGTCTTTGTTGACTATTTTACTCAAAATTGAAACTGACCACTGGCTGTTTGAACATGCATGTGGAATATATGATCAGTAATATGGCTACCCAAGGTCCTCAGAAACACTGATACTGATATGGTCATTGAAAAAAAGGAGGTGATGTGGTCAAATCTATTTGGTAAGCAATGTCTACCACATTCCTCCTTGAAGGCTCACCATGCACAGTGTTAAACATCTAAAATGCCCTACAGTCTAGAATCTACTTGTTTGGTCCTCTTCCTGCTTAGAAATGACTAATCATATCATCAACCTCTATGCTGCTACCCTGTGTATGGAAAGGCAAATGCAGGGGACTGGCGGAAGGGCAATTGGGTATGTTTAGTCAGTTTTGATAGAGAAAGGAGTCTATGTTGACTTGCAGAAATTGTCAGTCCAGGTTTGGCACCCCCGTTTCTTTCTCCAAGTTGCTCTTTCTCTGTACACACCACCCCCGACACATAACTTTCAATGTAGAGGCAATAAGTGCCCTCCTTAGCACTGCACCATTGAACCAAAAAGGTGTCCTTTTTCTTCAGACTCATAGATAGCATCATGAAACCTCCACTCTGAATTGATACAGCTTCCAAGCTTATCAATGTCCTCCAGGATTTCTCCTCCAGTGATTTTGGTTGTTTTCTCATGACAACCTAAGGAAAGTTCCACACCATGCACTCAACCCACCTTCTATTCATTTCCTTTGATCCATTGATAATG
Source organism: Mirza zaza (assembly GCA_008750895.1). NCBI lineage: Eukaryota > Metazoa > Chordata > Mammalia > Primates > Cheirogaleidae > Mirza > Mirza zaza. Next base: position 12,881 of record VSMD01124645.1, read on the forward strand.
ACAAAGCTCCTTTTACTTTTTCCTTGGACTTGCTCTAACACTGTCAATCTCACTTATCCTTTTAAATTCAATACTATGGAATTATATCACATAAATATCTAATTTATATCAATTCAGCTATGCATCTTACTCTCTAATTTGCTCTCATACCTTAAGATAATGGAAAATAATATTCCATATGTGTGGGTAATGTACACAAAACTATGTGTACCACATTATATGCAGAATTTAAAGGATTTTCAAGAGTATTTATAATGATATGTAATTTTTGCCTTAGGCATTAACTTTACAAATAATCCACTGTATATAGCAGTTGTGTCCAATATTCTTCTGTTGTATGGTATCAATGCCAAATAACAGCTCTTAGTTGGGGAAATAGATGCTCACATAGTTATCAGAGAAATTAAATGATTTGTGGATTAACTCTAATTAATTTTTGTTAAAGGATAATGCCCATGTCAAGTTCAAATCTCTCAACTACATAGGGAGTTGAATATTAACTCTTTTGAAACTTTTATAATAGGTTTAAGGTAATTGGCAACCTAATTTACTAACATCCAGCTAAAGATGCTGATCTCTTCAAAACCTGATTGGATAGTGTGTTTCACAGATAGCAGAACTTACAGATTTTGTTTTTATTGCAAATGAACATTTTTATCTATGTAGCACACTTTTTTAGGAAGAAAATGTTCATTCTCAGCATAATCTTCAATCTAACATTCTCTACTAGTGCTGCAAAATTATCAGTTTTGTTTTATACATTTTCTAGATTATGTATTTCTACAAAGTATTAGCACACTGAAGACTCCATAATATAGAGTTCCAATCAACTTTACATTCAACTAATATTTTTCATAAAAACATAAATGGAGTTACAGATTCATGTCAAGCCTCTCTTTTAAAGTCCTCAAGATCTATATGTATGTACTTTCAACTGAAAAATTTTTTTTAAAAGACATGCCCACCAATCTACTCAATATATTTTTTAATTACTCTCTGGTACATTCACCAGTGATAGACTCTGTCTCAATAACTCTGCACTAAATAAAATACACATTTATGTATTAGTACCACTATCAATACGTATGCACCGCTAGCCCCCGCAAAAATATGTAAGCAATTTGTATCATGCATAGAACTGAGGTTTGACCATAAATCCTATATTCAAAGCATAGAAAAGTTAAATATATTTTTTACTAAACTAAAATACTTTCTATTATTCTTAAAATAATTTTCATTAATGACATTCTGTCAGATACTTCATCAAACTGAGAAATACCAGCAAAGAAATCAGCATTTCTCCCTAAGTATATTGTCAAAGCTACCATTGATGTAAATGCCATGGTATGTTATGGTTATCAGTCAATATTTCATGATCTAAGGATATAAACCTTAAAAGAAAATTATGACATTATAAAAGTAGTAATTAATAAAGTTTTGGCAGGATAAATTTCAGTAAAGACATGATATTTATGGTAGACGTATTATGTTGCCTGCTGATTTGATCAGGGATTAATCATTAGGATAATTAAGTCTGATGTGTTTAAGAAACTGAAGAGATTTCTTATCATTCTGCAAAATTGGAAACAAAAATACAGACAATTCAAAAGGGGTTATGGTCTGGACAAATTAGCATTTAAAAATGAAAGCTCTATAAATAAATTTTAAAAAGAATGTATTCACAGAAAAGACATGGATGAGTAATTTTGCACATTATTTCAACACAAGAAATAATCACACCAAGTAAGTGGTAAGCCAGCCTCAAAAATTAGCATTAGCATTGTCTATAGCAGAAAACTCAAAAGAGTAGCTGCTAAAATATGCTCATCTTTGAAAGTTTTATTCAACATACTTGCTTTTACTTGTTTTTCACTTGGAGCTGTTAATGACAAGAAATAATACAATCTACATTAATTAAAAGTCTACTTATCTTTCTAAAATAATTTTAAAGTTATTTTAGCTGTTTAAAAGCCTTTCTGGTTAATCTTGGAAAATAAAGAAAAAGTAGATCAGAGAAGGAGAAAATATAACATTGTATCATTTTCCTTGATAAACTCTAAATATGTTCCATGAATCACAGATTTTTTTTGGTTGGTATCAATAAAAAATGAGCACAAAATCCTCATTCATGACTCATTCACTATGTTTTCCATTTAAAAATATCTTAGGATCTGATTGTATTTATATATAGCAAGTGCATTTTCTTTGAAGTCTATCAAATGGTATGAAAAGAATAAATTTACTTGATAAATTACCCAATGGTTTCAATCAATTTTAAAAATAAAACTAATTACTACTAAGTTGCTGCACTGTAATCACACCCTAAAATGAGCAGATAATGATTTCAAGTAATTTAAATTACTATATTTTATCAGGTTTACTTGTCGACAGTAATGTTTAGCTATTAAAACTCTAAAAACTGGTTATACCAATAGTCATTCTGTATGTCTCTCCATGTTTCTATGATATATGCTCTATTTTAGCTTCCTACATAGGTACATAAGTGAGAATATGTGTTTGTCACATTTGTGGGAATGAACCTGTGAACAAATAGGCTGTCGTCTGCAGAGTAGACAGATATCCCTTCCCAAAGGCTAAATAGCATGACCGTTAATGTGAAATGGTGAAATGTGACATTATTCCATCTTGTAAATTATTTGAAAATCATTCAATTTTCAAATTTTACAAAACTCGATTATTTTATTTGCTGTTTCTCTTTCACCTAATTAATCATTATCCAGTGCCCACTGTGTGCTGGCAGTATAATAGGCACTCTGGGGATAAAAAAGTAAAAAATATCCCTAACTTCTAATTTCTGACTATTTAAAGCAGGAAAAAGGAAGAGATAATATGATTATAATAATATATTAAGTGCTATTATAAAGGTAAGAAAACTAGTTGGAGAGACGTATAAACAGACTTGGGTTGTCTCAGGAAGTTTACAAACTTGAAAAAAGAAAATGAAAAGTGGCTTCAAATTTGTGGTTTACTATGGTTTTTGAAAAGATGGGACTGCAGTTTATCTATATTTTCATGGTTGTTGACATAATACTGAGAATAACTAATGGACTTTAAGTAAGACAGACTGACTGTGCACACACACATAACACAAAGAAATCTCAGTGAAGCTCTTTGAGTAGGAGTTATCCACGCAAAATCAACAAGTGACATTTTTAAATGAGGTCAATAGAAATTTCAGAAATTTTCATTTGAAATGATTAATTGGGCAGGTTAAATACTAGGAAACTTTCAGAAATCTATTTGGTATTGATACCAACTGCATTTGTACTTTTAGTTTTAGTTTTCATTGTTTGACTCTCAATTTAATTTTTTTTGTCATTAGAATATATAAATATATTCAGGGTAAACTCTACCTCTACTCTTAACTGCAACTCCCTAGAGCAAAAAAGAAATGTTATTAAGTAATATTATGGATCGAGAGAGAATATTCACTGGAATTGCATATTCCATATTTTAAAAGCAAAGCAATAAAAATGCATTTTAAATAAAATGCTTTGCTCTTGTTTTTTGTTTATACACTACACTGTGAAACAGTGCTTCCCAAACCCTGCATGGATGAATCCACCGGGGATCTTTTGAACTGGCAGATTCTGATTTGGTAGGTGTGGGGTGCTGATAGAGATCCCACATTTCTAACAACCTGTTAGCTGATCCTGATGCTGCTAGTTCACAGAACACATACTCAGTAGCAAAGGTGTAACATATCTGGCTGTCATTTTCTCAAACTGCATTAATGTTAGGGCTGTGTCATGAACTTGAAAAAACACTGAAGTGAAAAGATTATCTGCTCTTCTCTGTCATTGCCTTACTACCTGTGTGAGACTGCAGCATTTACAAACATTGGACATCAGGTAGAAAGACTCTTACCAGTCTTACCTACCTGAATGTTCCTTCTTTGGTGACTTTGCTGTATCAAACAAGAAATAAAAAAAATTTCAGCATTCCATGCCATTCAATTGCAATTCAGTTTTCAATTACAAATTAAATAATATTTTGAAATTGAGAGGATAGAAGAATTTAAAAAGAGTTACCTGGTTCCACATGTTTTTCTTTCTTTTCCTGTTCTGAAATATATTATTATTGTTATTATTATTATAGTTTTATGAGTCTCAATTGTTTTCACATAAAAAGACATACATGTGCTGATTCCAAATTGCAGCAACTAGTAACAAGTCTAAGAAAAGATAACAAGATAACAACTTGTTACAACTGGTAATAAGAAAAGTATAAGATTGTATATTTAGAATAATTCTTTCCTTGAGTTTTCTCATATAGTAGCACCAAAACATTCAAAATATTAGAGAAATTCAGATTTTTCATGGATCAGAAAAATAAAATACAGTCCATAAAGGATGGAAAAAAAATTAATTTGCTATAATATTTTATCAACATGAAATTAAAATTTGGGATAAAATAATAAGCACAAAGGATAATTATTGCAGCTGTTTTAAAAAATAATTCTCAGCAAGATAAAGATGAACAAATTTCATATGTATTACCTCTTCTAAGGATCTTCTTCTCATATTGAAGAGATATTTATTTAGTTAAGACAAAGGCTTTACTGAAGCAGATTTAAGACATTAAAATAGACTAAGGAGTTTCAGAGGGAAACAAAACACACTTGCCTTGTTTTTAGGATGAATGCTCCTTATAGAGTCCTCTTTATATAGTGTTTCTTCTTAAAAACCCACTTTTGTCAATATTATATGAGACAAAGCATCATTCTGTTCTTAAGATTAAGCTGACATTTACATTATAATAAGAACTAATTTTATATGCAGTGCAGGCACTAATTTTATATGAAGAGCTATTATCTACATTTCTATTCTTATTTATTTTGCCTTGACAAGCTTGTCAAATTAATTTAAAAGAAGATTTTCAAGAAATTCTTTAACAAGACACATTATTATCTGATATTTTAAGGAAAAAGAATGGAGAGATTATTTTTAAAGTTTTATTTAATGAATAGGTTTTGAAGACTATAAGATATTTATGTGGAAGAAGATCTACAGACTCGCTTTTAGAAACAAAATGTAATAGAATCTTCTATGGTCATCACTTCAATCTTTCAGTTGTACAATTTTGTTATCAGGTGGTATTAACAGTCATGCGAGTATAATGAGCAACTTATCCACTTCTAAGATAGTGTGCAGGCAGTAAAACAAATAAAATCAATGGCTTAACCAAATGTTGACAGCCAAAAGGAGAAGATTAGGTGACTTCACTAAAATTAAATTAGTAAGAACATTACTAAATGTTGTTTGGCAAATGAAGAGCAATGAAATGCATTGTTTATTGCTGAACTGAAGTTCCAATTATAAAACATTTCTAAGAAATTTTTAAAGTTATGACAGTAAAAAAATTGTACTGGAAGCAGATTTGGGAATGCATCAAAATCTAACACTAGCTATATGTAAGACTCAAAGTTAAAACAGAAGCCTCCCAATCGTATGAGAAAGCTATCATATAAACTGAAAAATACCTGTGCCAATTTGAAACAATATGCAAGAAAAGGCTCTCATTTTATATATAATATAATAAAATGTTAATTATATGGGATAGTTCTGGATGTAATTATTGAATTATCTTAAGAAATATAATTTAATTTACCCTTTAATTCTACAGAGACTGCCAAATCATGCCCATGATTGACTTTTTGAGTTTTTTTTCTTTTATTTTTTTACTTCTAATTTGGAAGCAGTTATAGATCAGAGGAATTTGCAAAATGTACAGGAAGCTCCTGTGTACTTCTTGTCCTGTTACTCTAAAATGAAATACTTTTAAAGTACAGGAAGAACAGCTTTTTAAGGTGTGATGACTGGAAAAGTAGAAGCAAAATAAAATATGTGACTGTAGTATATAATTGGATGAAGTGATTTTGAAGACAAAAAAAATCAAACAAATTGAAAGAAACAATAATAACAATAATAAAGGCAAGTCTAAATGATAAACTAGAGCAAATACTTTAATTTGAAAAGAACTAATAATTGTTTTGAAGAAAACTATTTCTTCTCCCTATCACTGCCTAAGTCACAATCCACAGACAAGGGAAAGAGTTGAGTTGTGAATTAATGCCTGGCAAGGCATGTTTATTTATTAAATACATCAATGCCCTGATGATTGCCAAGGAATTGCAGTGTGTCATCAGGAGCTTTTAAATCATATAGACTGCAATAAAGTGAGGGCCTTAAGGTGTTATTTATATACGTATAAAAATTTAATACCAATTTTCAAATCTCCAGTTGTCCCCCATTTTCCTGCTGGTGCAGTTGTTTATAGAGAGATTTCTGTCTTCCTATGCCAGTACTTACCAGCAACTGTGCACACAAATAAATCTAAGACTGTATGAACACATACTTCTCTATAGATGGATTGCTCCCCCTGGCTGAGTTGTAGTATAATTTCATGAGTGTCTCCACAGGGCATTTTAGAGCATTTTTATGACATAAAATGTCTCAGTATCCTAACTTTTTGCAGGGCCAAAACATACATAAATGTTTTTAAAAATTGGTGTACATTTTAGAAAATGTTCTTGATAGTAGGATCTTAAAACCTCTACATTCCTAGAAATGTGTTGATTTTTAATAGGGTTAGGTTGGTTTTTTGTTTTCATTTATTTCATATTTTCTTTGGAGAAGAGTCTGTATTTGCAAAAGACACAATATCAAGATATTGAGTTTTACTGATTTATTAGCAAACAGGTTTAATAATGCATTAAAGCAACAATGGATAAGACTTAAGATATGGATTCCAACATTATTAGACATAGCCCATAGTGCCTATGAGGGCAAAGTCATGTTAGGGACAAAATATCATAGATCATGTGAACATGTCAAAATATTTATGGATTACAAGAAGCAAAATAATGGGAAAGAGGTTGTAAAAGTAGCCTGGCAAAGAACTTTTGTTCAGTCTTTTCTGAGGACTGATAAATTTACAAAAACATGACAGTTTGGGTTAATGGATGCAGTTGTATTTTTCATTATGAACCTGTGAGTAGTGTTACTAGATTATTGCATAAGTTTGAAAACGGGCTCTAACAATGATTTCTGATTTTTCAGTCTACTTTAATCCTGTAGGTTGTGTATTCTTTAATTTTGACAAAACAACAACCAGAGTTGACATGCATAAAACATAGGCAAGACAAATTCAACACTGCGGGTCTAAATATTAATACATCACAAGGCCAATAATAGCAGTAAAAAGAAAAAAAGTGTACCCAAACACACTTTTCATGCATTTCCTTACTTTTTTTCTTGGGTTGTTCTGCTGAAAGAAATATAAACAGAAAGTCATTGCTCTTAAAACCTTTAAAAATAAAATTTACTACCCAACATTTAGATTAACCCATAATTTTTCTAACCTCACTCCCCATTCTTTCCCCTTAAATTTCACAGTGAATGGTGCTCTGTAGCATTGTCAGTTATCATAGGTGCTTCTATAAATTGATTGAAAAACATTAGTTGACAATGAATTAACTTTGGATTATACTGGTTAAACATTTTAAATTATTTATACCTAGTAGTCTTCTTAAACACATGTGAACCACATAAACTCATTGGACACACAAACACACAGGAACAAGACCAAGGACACAGATATACTTGCCGAATAAATTATGATTCCATTCAAGACTTAAAGGAACAATTTAGTTCCTAAATGATGTTACTGTATCCCAAATTAATTCAATATATGCTTTCTAGTAAAGTAAATGTTTGATACTAAACATGGTTCAATTTCTTGCCAAGTAAATATTCCTTTAAAAATAATTACAGTGAAAGATAAATATATGCAGTATTTATTCTTTATTACTGCCATGTATTTCTCATAGAAGTATTGTCAGAAAAGATTTTACTCTTTCTCTTATTCTCTCTACTAATCACAATATTTTTCTCTTTCTCATCTGTACTATATATATATATATATTTTCTGTATGTTAATCCTTAAGAAATAATGTTATTTTTAGGGTTCATCAAATATAAGACAGAAAAAGGAAATATTTCCAGTACCTTCTGCAGGTTTTTTGGTTTTCTTGGAATCTGAAAACATAAAAATAAAGTATTGATAAAATAAATATGATAAATCAACAAATTATTAGCTCACAACAAATTTCCATAAGCACTGAAATACCTTTCAATAAAATAAATTGATTGCATGATATATTTCCAAAATATGAGGCTTAAAGAGAAACTATTCTGCTTTTGTGAGAATGAGTATTAGAGATAGGCAGAAGGTGAGAAACTCTTTGAAGTATAAAATATTGAAAAAAATGGAATAAAATATCCATCTATAATTTGTATAGAGATTGCATTATGCCTATAGAAGTTAATGACCTTTTAATAAAAAGTCAAAGCCAGTAAATTTATGGTTTGCTTAGTTTGAAGTTTTTTCATTTGTTCAATCTAAGGTAGTCCAGGTGAACCGCATTGTACTCTCTTTGAATAATCAATACACCTCCAATGCCGATATTCAGGTATTTCTGTTGTAATGGAAAAGAAATAGGTTGGTGTTGGCTCATGGGTTACTGATGAATACATTATTATATTTGTAACTGCTGTGTCGTAATGTGTATCTAGTAGCCAAAAAAACATCTATTTTATTTTTAGTGGATGAGTGTTCAGCCTAGATTCAAGAAATTTATTATTTTCCATTATTCAGGCCATGAAACTCTGTGTTCCTATAAGTTGAAAATAAAAACAAGAGGTTTTTGACCTCATTTATTTTAGGATGGAAGCAACTTAACTCAAAATTTTGCTTGGAACAGTTTACTTCTTGTCCTTTTTGTCCTTTCTTTTGCCTCTTTTGTAACTTAGTTTTGAAATTCTCTACTATTGAAATTAGAACCATAATAATGAACTATGAACTAATACTTGCAAAAAGTGATAAATTTTTTCTGGATTACAATTTTCTGGCTTAGAACCTAGAACAGTAGATATTCACTAATAATTTGAAAGTTAATGGATTTGTGTACTTTATAGTGATGTGGAGGTATCATGATTTTATTTCCATGATGAAGTAATAGACTTTAAATGTTTGAAGAGAAAAATGTACTCACTGTCTATTCACAAAAGACAGTTAAATGGTCAACGAAGTTGTTTCATGAAAAAATGATAACCAATGCCAGTAACAGTGTGGTGAAAGTAACATCCCACTTCCATAGCAGTGTAAGCTGGAAATACATTTTAGGAAAGCAACTTAGAAGAAATCTGAAAGTCATAAAAATGAGCATGCTTTTTTGATGTAGTAATTCTATTTCTAGAAATACAAAGAGGAAAATGCAATATTATCACAAAAATATATGTAGAAAGATGCTTTTTCATGATATTGCTTTATACTTCTAAATAATGAAAATATTAAACAGTATCCTCTGAGCAATAAGGGGAACTGTTCAAGAATTTATGGCATATACACAATAGAAAAATACACTGTCATTAAAATAATGTTTTTTAAATTATATTAAATCTGGAAAATATTATCTAATTAACATAAATTGAATAAAGCAAAATAAAAACAAAAGTATATCATAAAATGACTTTTCGTGTGCATGTGAGTATATATGTGAAGAAAGATTGGAGAAAAATATGCCAACAGACTAATGGTAGTTGTGTACAGATTAAGAAATTAGGCAAGGTTTTATTCCTCCTCATTCTGAATTTCTAATTTTTCTATTATAAGGATATGTTTAATGTATTGGGGGGGGAAACAAACCTTGATTTGAAAAATAATAGGTTCCTGAAACAAAACATTTATTTATTCAGTAAACATTAAACACTATTGTGTCCAGCGTGGTACAATAAAAATAATTTTAGACTAGATTTTTCTTAATTAATCCCCACTCTGAAAATCATTCTAAAAAAATCTTCTTGCAATTTAGTTTCTCATCAGGAACTATAACTGAGTAGGCTAAATTTGCTATCTAAAGCATACATGCTTTGCAAGCATTTTCTCATTCATTTTCTTCTTGAGTAATTATGCTGATTGGATTAGCAAGCAATTCAAATATATAGAAAAATATTATATAAAAGTTTCATATAAGAGCATGACAAATAGTATCTTTGTCATATGCCTAAATATATATTAATAATATGCAATGGCCACTTCTATTTAAAACATAGATACTTATAGCACAACAGCTGAAAATATAAAGTGGGTAGGTCAATGCCCATTGTGAGTTATCAAGTAGTTTGACTGAAATAGGATTTCTGTCTGCCCAAATAGCTATCTGATCTTCACGGAACAATCTTTCGGAGTCCAGAATACAGCCAATAAATATGGGAAACACAAGAAGATTAGGAGAGCACATGGTCTTTCAGGAATAAATTGAACATAAAGCTTGGGGAAAGTGATAGAACAAACAGAGGATGAAATATGACAGGTTAGAACAAGATAATTTCCAATTCTCAGACTTGATGCTGGGATGGGGTAGGTATCAAAAGCTCAATACTATATGTGTATCTATGAAATGTCTGTTATTTGTAATCTGCCTTTCTTCTCACTAATAATAAGAATCAATAATATATTTTATTAGATATCAGTTGTAATGAAATGAAAGAATAAAACATAATATGAAGTCCAGCATCAGGTAAATGATAGCACTTATTGAGATAAAATAAAACATTTCATCTAGTAGAAATATAAAAAATAATGAGCCATGATCTTACCAAGTAAGTCTTTTAAAAGTTTTATATATTTACTGTAATAACTGAGAGCTATAGTGAAATTTACTTAAAACGTCATCATAAAGTTATGTCTTTTCTCTAGGAGTCAACAGTGCAACTGAATTATACAAGCTAAGTATTTGAGCAACCAAAAAATATACTGCTTCATATTGAAAGATCACATATTGACCCTGAGGAGCTATTAGTACTAGACAGTAATGCTCGTGCTATTAAACTTCATCATACCCTTTCAGCAATCTTTGCTGAAACAGCTTAAAAATATTATGAAGGCTTATTGGTGAATATACTTCCCTCAAGACCATCTGCCCAATAATCTGAACAACAGTCTTTTATTAAGAACATCGAGGCCCCTAGCACCTGTGATTGAAAATCAGCGGTATGTTTGCAATCTGTTCAATCTGTCACTCACTCATCTTTAGTGATATATCAGGTATGGTCTTTTATGTTGACAAGTGATGCCAGAGGAAAATAAAGTACCGATTTATATTGAAGGAAAAAAAAATTAACTCTCTGGTACTCTACTATTGCTGGTAATGGAGTATCCCATCATTTTTTGTGGAATCTGCTTGATTGGTATCTTTATTCAGTTACAATACCGGACATTTTGCTCTGTTTTTCAGCATGATTCCTCTTCAGATCTCAATTCTGAAGCCCTAGAATCAATAACTAATTCTCGCAAGTACTCAACTCTACTTGCTCTAGTTATAGTAAACAATAAATCGATCCAGAGAATTCTCAGTGAAATTCTATTCTTCAGAATATAACCTGGAATTCCCAGAATTCTAGCCCTTAAGAATTCATCAATCAAGCTGAGTTTAGATGAATGAGATCTACCTAGATCTGTTAGTATAAACCCACGTAGCAGCTAGTGATCATATATGATGAAATGGTCAGTACTTGATTATGATTTTCCAAACCTAAAAAGTTCAGTGGAATATACCTCATAATAATAATAAATCATTCTTTGCCTGCTATATTAGAAAATGGGTACTTATTCATATTTCTTGTGGCTATTATATTTATCTTAATAGTCCTAGATATTACTGACTCATTCACAGAGTATATATTTGTTGAGCAATATGCAAGCTAAGGAGGAAACATGTTAGTCCCTATAGGAAATAAAAGTGAATTGGACATGGTCCCTTTAGTCAAAATACTTATGTCAATTAGAGTAAAAGAAAAATAAATAAAAGAAACATGAAGTACAAGGTGGCAAGAAATAAGTGATAGTAGAGAGATACAGATGGGAGATCATACACGAGAGAAAGTATTTTTAATTGGTAGGATCAGACAGATTTCTCAGAGAAAGGAGAATTTATCCTAAGCTATAAAAAAATTAAATATTCATAGAATGAAAAGAAAAAGGTAAGCTCTGTTAGGATAACAGCAAAAACAAATGAAAGCTGGCACATTATATGTGTAAAATAGAGAGTCTCTTGGTACAGATGAAGTACATACATAAAGGAAGAAAGTGGGCAGGAGTATAGAGTAACAACAGCGAATTTGAGTCTCAGCAGGATGCCTTGTGATCCTCCCAGAACATACAAGGAGAGGAGCCCAGTGAGGAGCTGAATGAGAGGTCACAAATGACAACGTGAAGTTGCCACGGGAGAACTGGAAGCTGTGAATGAAGATTTGTTAAGTAAAATTGAAAATTCAGGAAGACTAAATGTCAGAGACATAGGAAAAACTGAGATTAAAGCTTACACCAGAAGTTTACTGTTGGTGTCTATAAGGTTACTGTTTTATGTTTTGCAGCCTGTCATGGACACTGGATCGCTTGAATCCACATGGGCAGAGTTCTGCCCAAACTATTCTAATATTGCATATTGATTATGGACAACTTTTTTAAAAAAGAAAGAAAAATAAAACGGGATATATAAGCCAGGAAAAATAGAACAAAAAATATCCTACAGGCATGACAATGGGGGACAAATAGATATAAAGCTTAAAGCTGTGAAATTGTAATTTGACTTTTTCATGCACTCAAAAGGCTTTTAATACTTTTGTTTGAATGCCAATGAGAATGGGGTTTGTATTTTACATATTTTTAAAATTTAATGAAACTGCCAACAGAGTAGGAGGCCTAGGATTTTGAGAGGCTATGTTTTATCCCTTGTATCTTGGGAAAGACTCAACTAAAATTACTTTTAAAAAGTAGCTCACCCTTTTGTGTGACGTGAGGTAGAAACAGTACATTCATATAAAATGTATGCACATAATAGAACCAGTTATCCAAAGGGAATATAGTCAGGATAGCAGTCAAAATCCAACTGGGAATATTGGTAAATTGTTCTCACAAAAGGCACAGTGGGATTTTGCATAAAACATACCTTCCTTCTTTTCATCCTTTTTAGTTGTTGCTGGAATAATGAAAGGAAAATATCATTAGAAATATTAAATGAACATTCTTCAGAATACTCCTAAGAATATGAGAATGTATTCCATGCATTCATAAATTCAGTGGTCAACTATGCACTAACTAATCAATCCAAATCTGTAATTGATATAAACTGAAACTATTATTTCATATGAAGATTATTTTAAAACCTAGAAATAAAGATATATTTATGGCAAAATAAGAATAAAAATAAGTTGTTACATAGAAAGCCAAATTTATAAGTATGTGTTTAGTATAAATTTATTTTAGGTTTTAAATTGCTATATCTGAGAAAACCACAATTACTTCTAAGAGGTCATAAAACACAGACTATGACTGGATCAATAAAAAAATGAAGGTGATATTCCAGAAATTATCTGTGCCTAGCTACTGAGGAATTTTATAGCAATGTGTATTATACATTTGCATTTACAATAACAGTGTATAAATGTCTTATTTTAGGAAGGGGAACTAGATACCTCAGCCTCCTTTTGGTAAATTCATGCCATCTTTTACATAGAGGGAAAGGCACAGAACATTTTAATCCCCTCTGAATTCTTACTTACTCTATGGTAGCATTCATCTCATTCTGGATCATGAATCTAACTCTAGATCCAAGGTGTAGCTTATGGGTTTTACCAGAAACATTTGTGTGCAGTATGCTTGGGATTGTTGCAAACAAGATGACCCTTGGTTCTGTGTAGTATTCATTTAGGAGACAAACCCATTGAGAGAAGTGTTAGGCCACATTAGTTGAACCTGAGATGATGCATTTCCTAGGACAGTAATCCCACCTGAGTGGGATAGAATATTGGGGACCACTTAGTGACAGTATCCAGGACTACTGTGGACATCTATTCCATGCTACAATTGCCAAAGCACTTTCAGATACATCCTTTCATTTGGTCTTCACAACAGTGTTGTAATAAAGGCAGCTGAAAGCAAGAAACTAAGCCTCAGAGACATTAAAATGATTTGCACACGTTCATACAGAGAGTAAGTGGCAGAATAGGCTCTAAAAATCAGGAACAAAAGATAGGAAGAAATAATATTTTAATTGATTACAGGTTGTTTTTCTCTACTTTCTAAATATTACTGATACACAGTTACTTTTGTAGCAAAACCATGAATTTACAAATAAATTAACTCTAGTTTGTGACATTTATTTCTTTTTCATGTGGTTTTAACTAATAATATACAAAATTTATAAAGGATTTACACCTATAATGTATTTCAGTTAAAGATTTGTCTATTTCAATGATGTAATGAGGATAGTAATAAAAATAATGGTAAAATGAATTAAAAGATGTGAGCACTGTCTGATAGATTTCAAAGCCACAAGGCATAATTTCAACAAGTACTGTGAGTTTAACTCAATAGACTTTTTTATTCTCCATTCTTTAGTTTGCAAATAAAAATTTCCTTCTAAAAGCTTCATAATTTAAAAATTCATCTAACAAGTATACATTTGGGTTCTAGAATTCACATGAATGTTTGCAACTTGCCTAGAATTTGTAGAACAAGGAAAAGAAATAGTGAAATGGCATTGTCCTATTAGAGATTCCAAGAGATTTTTTACTTTTTCTCCTACGATTATCTCCACAATATTTCCCATAATTTAAGTATAATCTACAAAGCAAGTTGGATTAGAGGGTTGGCATGAAGAAGAACACAATAAAACAAACAACACAAAATTACAAATAAAAAATTGTCCTGGTTTACCCCCAGGTCCTTGAAGGGGCTCTGGTCAGTGAGTACCCTGGAGCATAAATTTTATCAGCTTAACCATAAACCCACTTCTGAAGGGCAACTCCACTAAGGCTTTGGTCAATGCCAAAAAGTGGCTGAGAATGTGAATACAGTTTGCAAAACCATTATTTGTTACAGATTCTACAAGAAGAAAAAGCCTCTGAAACTTAAATCCCTTTGAGAATTAGGAAAATCTTTTTTAGCTACATTGAAATTTTCTGATAATCCAAGAAGAGCAATCTGTACATATGCATGTGCTGGTGCAGGCAAGCATGTATGTACATGCATTTTCCTCTTTTCCATTCTTATATTCTTTAATAATAGTTTCAGTTTCCCCTTTATAGCGACAATAGAAAAGAGCTGAACGAGGGAATTCGAACTATTCTGTCATAACTGACCCTGCCTACTCGAGTTGCCCTGGCTACTGTGAAGGTGGATGTCTTTCATTCACTGCCATCTGGAAAGCCACGAGCCAATCAAAACCAGGGTGTTGGGATCCAACTGTTTCCAGAATGGTTGTGTTCCACATGTCCTGATGCTGTCCCTCTGCTCATCTTGCCTGATTCTAATCTACTTACTGGGTTATGTGGTTGGATACTTCTGAATTTAATGAGTAAATATGGTTCTCAATAATTGGGCTCTTGGTTTTCACATTCTAATGAGAGTTTAATGGCTAATATTTCAGGTTTTTATTATTTTTTGCTCTCTTTCTACCTTCTTTTTGTAGTATATAGGAAATTTTTAATATTCTCTTTAGGAATGCAGAAGAAAAAAGCCAGTGGAAATACACTAACACAGAGTGCATATTGTTCCATCTTTTAAGCCAAGGTCCATTATGGCTTCTCTCCTTTCTCAGGCATTTTACTCTTAATAGATGTCTACCAGCCATTGTGCCTAACTTATTAAAAAATAATTTCTTATTTTTAATCTTCCTTTCTAATTTAGCTCTATATACCATTTCTTCAACACAATATCTTATGTAATACCTATGAACTAGATTGATCTCCCACCTAAGTTCTAATTAGCTACAGAAAAATCACTGCCTGATTATTCTTGGTCTGCTCAACATTAATCAGCTGAAGATTGAATCGTTTCCCTTAAGTGAATTCCTCAGCCTGGAACTTATTATTTACGACAATTACCATCTTCTTATTCACCCAGGCTCCAAAGCTTGGCACCACTTTTACTCTTTCTTTTGTTTCATTCTATATATCCTATCAAACATTATTTCTTCCAAATATTCATCACATTTGCACTTTTTTCTTATGTCATTGCCACCATCCTAGTTGAGGTCATTGTCTCCTGTCTTGATAACAGCAACAGTCTTTCATAGTTATTGCTTTTTTTGTAGTTACTTAAGCCACCTACCCACCAGCAATGTTTTTGTCCTCTGCCAGTCCCAACTCAAGTCAAGTCACCCCTCATCCATGATGACTCCCTCAACTCCCAACTCTTACTAAAAATCACTTTGTCTTAACTCATATGTCATTTAAGTTCCCTGCAATTCATTTCAGTACTACACAATATTCTACTTATGATATTACTTAAATTTCTTATATCTCCAAATTGTAAATTACTGTAGTAAAGAGATATGTTATTTCATAGCCTTTCTTATCAGAACCTCAAAACTTTGCTAAATAATTTTTAAAAATGTACTTCCAAAGTAAATGTGATAAATCTTAATACTAATTATAAATGAACATATATACATACATATTTATATAAAACCAAATTTTGTAATATTTCTTTTGTTAGAAAAGTTAAAAGTAGATGCAAGAACACATATAATCTAGCTTTTTACCACACTACTCACATCATTATCAATTTTGTCACTTGATACTTCAAAAACATCCATCTACTACAGAATTATGCCAAATGTGTTTAAGTTCTGTCTCCATATGGAGTACCTGCAAATAATATTTCTATGCATAATTTAACTATATGCCTATGGTGTTAAAAAAG
This sequence comes from Mirza zaza, assembly GCA_008750895.1. NCBI lineage: Eukaryota > Metazoa > Chordata > Mammalia > Primates > Cheirogaleidae > Mirza > Mirza zaza. The sequence goes on from VSMD01124645.1 coordinate 29,672, forward strand.
ACATTTAAGAAAGATTTATGGAGGATCTTCAATGACACAAATAATATGTATTCCTGCTTTGGTGTGTTCCTGCTTTGGTGCATCATTTTTGTTTTAGTTAATATGTACATACAGTACCCAACTCTTGCTTTGCTCACTGTGCTTAATCAATACTTTCATCAAATTTCCTTACAAGGATAGTAATAATATAGTAACTTTGAAACTCTAGGTTACTATTCAGTCAATAAAAAATCTTTTATTCCAGAAGTCTAAGTTCTTAGGCTGCCTTGTCCAATGTAATTTAAATGTTGAAACAAAGAGCCCATAGCCCCAAGCCCAAATGAGAAGCAAGTTTTTAGATATCTTTTCAATTTACTCCTCTTGAACTCTCCTAATATGAGGCTGAAGTAACACTAAATTCCTGCCTCAAGTCATATTTCCACATCTATACCATGGTCCTCAGAAGTCTCTGTCAAAACAGAAGTTAATTGCATTTTTTATGAGAATATATATACACTAACAGCAATGATTCCTTAAACTGGTAGTCATTTGTTTGAGGAATTCACTCTGAGCTGCATTTTCATGTATTAAAAAACATAGGTGTTAATATTTGCCCTGTCTTTCTACTTCCTATAATATTTGTTACATTGACCATCAGAACATTCTTAAAGATAAACAAGTTTTGTTGAACTGGTAATCAACATGAAACTAAAATCTGGTATTATAGCACTTAACCATTCTAGCATATATGTTCATAAAAAACATAATTGAGTCAAATGGCATTTCGCAAACCCATTTTACGATATTTATTAGCATAATTCTGCATATAGTTAGGTCCAGGGTTAAAAATAGCAGAAAAATTTTGGTCAGATGCAAACATTGAACCTATATAATGTAATATTCTAAGAAGTCTGCTATAAGGGCCTTCTACCCAGAAACATTTGCCTATATGTATCTCCTTTATTACTTGATATTATATATCTAGCATAGGAAAGAAGATAAAGATCTTCTCCAGGAAATATTTTACCTTTTATTTTCTAAGTGTGCTCTTAAAGTTTTCACAGATGAAAAAGGCAAAACATTTGTGTCATTCCTCTATACGTTCATTAAATTTCTTGTCATGGTTTGAAGATAAACCATTTTTAATCCCCCAAAGATATTAGTAAGTGATAAAACTAATTTTCTTAGATGGCTCATAAAAATATAATAATTAATTTATAGCCATATCTGAAATCAGATTTTTGCAATTTGGGTATTTATGAAGTAATATTAATTTAATAACATTCTGGCTTATTTTATGATATGATAAATTATAAAGTATACTGAAAACTATGAAAATATATATATTATTTTACAGCTGTATCTACCTCTTTATATATTTATCTATGGCTTATTTTTAGAAATATATGTTAAAGCACAATTACTAAAACTTGGAGCAAGGATACTAATTATTGTGTCCTTTAGCAGCTTCTCTACCAATTTGACATTCCTCTCAGTCATGCTTGCTTCAATTACTAATACTTGAAATGTGTATCTTCATGCAACATGTGTTCTATAATAACCCAGCAGATGGTGCTATTCTGCAATAAACAGCTTTTGCTTTTGTCAATAAGTGCTATGAACTTAAAAAAAAAAAATAAGAGAGCAACAGAATTTTTAAAGCGTTTTATTGCTTACCTTGTACTGCAACTTTTATAGTCTCTTGTTTGGTTTCAGGAGCTTTTCCTGGATCTTTGAAAGAAAAAAATATAAATTATCATGAAGTACTATTTTAGAAAAATATATAACCAAAAAAATAAATAAATAAAAATGGCGGGTAGGAGCAGGTGGGAGTGGGTGGGGAGGGAATGACAAAAACAAACAAGCACAAAACACCGCCCTGGGCATTAAGAATTTTTATTAAGAAATGAACACGGTTATTAGGAGAACTGCTGAGAATGAGGCTTACTGAGAAAAATAACTGAAGCAATTTAAAACATAAGATAAAGATTCCAGAAACTGTTTTGCCTCACTGTTAATTTACCATGGAATATCAGTTTACATTATTGAACTCCTGAATTTGAAAATCTCAGAATTCTTTGTAAATTATTTCTGTATTATCAGCCCTTTGAAATGGATGGGGCCATTTAGACACAAAGTGGCTCATTGAAGGTCACTGAATGACTATTATGAGAATAAAGCCCAGAACAGCCAATTTCAAGCTGAGTCTTTGACTCTAAAATTTCATTCCCTATTCTGTGTTGCAGTGCCTATCACTGTTTGTGTGGCCTTAGGCAACAATAAAATAAATATATGTTGTGAGGGGATGAGCAAGCTTCATTTTGAATCTTTCTTCCCTCTTGTCTTAGTTGTTTTTTGCTATTTTTCTTTCCCCTTTTGTTCAGAATTTTCTCTTTAAAGAAACAGGATACAAAGATACTTATATGATAAACATTTAAATATATTTAACTATTAATAATTAGAATGAAAAATAATGGTGAAATAAAGATTTCAAAAGGCAATGGCTCATTTTATATTTCACTTAGTATGGTTCCATCATTGTCTTTACTAAATTTTCAATAATAGAATTACTTAACAATATGAGAAGGAAGATTTGGTGATTTATTTTAGAGAATCACTTTCATTCATTTATCAAATATTTATTTATGACCAATTCCATGTAGGTACTAAGTTAGGTGTAAATATAATATTTTATGCACATATATATTCTGTCTCTCATTTAATTATCATTGAATATTGATTACAAATTATTTAATAGTATAATACTAGTTACTGCTATAAAATAACAAGATTGTATCAGAATAATTTGGCAAAGAATCATAATAAAAGATTCCATGTTTTTTTGCCAAACAAAAGGCATTCAATTTCTAATTCGTGCGTGAGATAATTTGTTGGTGAGATAATTATTCATTTATATTATAACCATGATTATTAAAATGCTAATTTTTCATTCTGTTTCATATAAAAGAAATATCCATGTGTTAATATATAATTTTAGTTATTATTATAGTTATTTCTTCAGACAAAATATTCTTTTGTCAAAATTAATTCGGTCTGCATATGATCTCTTTCTAACTAATTTTCTTTTTTTTCTGGAGAAAAACTTCATGCTAACCACCATGCTAGTATTCTTTCTCCAACATAGAATACATGGTCCCAATTAATAATCAGTCTTGAATTACATACAAATATCGAATTAATTCATGCATTTCTATATATTTCTCTAACCTTACACCTATGTGACTGACATTTAGTAGGCAATCATTAAATAACTGGTGATTTGAAAAATGGATAAATGGAAGAAAATAATACATCCAAAAGATAACCAAAAGAAACCTAGTCTGCTCAGATGATTTAATCCTTGGATATCTCAACTTATCAGAGAATTGTAGAATAGTTTGTGATTAACTTTTTAAAATATTTTAAAATATCAGGAGATAAAATACCTTAGATCTTGCAGTCAATTTTTCTATCTTCTCTTTTTCTTATGTCCTCTTAAATCACTGATCCTAAACAATCCCACCACACCTAGAATTCTATTGGATCACTCAGTTCACACAAGTGCAAATTATGAAATGCTTTTCTTAGGGCCTTATTACTTCTCCTACTGACCATGTCAGCTGATTTCTCTCTTAGTGGTCAGGTTCAGAGACATTCCCCTCACTGCTGAGCATTTCCCATTTGAGTGTCACATCTTCAATAACAGGGTCACATCTTCAATAACACCAACCCATCTTAAGTTTGGCTATGTGCACATCAAGAAGTCATATTTTACAGTTCATTCTCTATGGGATCTTCTTTCTGCTAAGCCTTAGTTCCCTCCCTGAGCTCTCTCCATCCCATCCTCCCAAAAATGCCAGTCTACTAACACACATGGATTCCATGACTATACTATTCCCAGGTAAACATGTATTTTAAAGTGGTAATGCTACAATGTCTCTTTGAAAAGAATGATCTTTAAGTCAATTTACACTATTTTACAAACTATTACATAAACCAAATCTCAGTAGAAATTAACAGTTTAAAGCCAAATGCCTTTTCAACAAATCTGCCCACTTGCATCTACCCAACAACAATATCAACCCCAAAGTTATTGAAGTCACATACAGAGACAATCAGATTTGACATATGCTTCTGCACAGCATTTCTATTTTAAAAATTGCATCTCTTTAAAGAAGGATTCAACTCTGAAACCATAAATGCACAATATAAGAAGGCCACACCGAAAATTGTGTGGGTGAAAACACATTATGTCCAGACAAACAAATTTTCGTTACAAGTAATTTTTCTGCCTCTTTTTGATTTCAGACAACATTTGGCAGAAAGAAATTAACTTTTTATTAGGAAAATTTCTAAATATATAAAAAATAAAGAAGGCAGTATAAAGAACCTCATGTTCCTAACACTCACCCAACCATTTTCAAGCTATAGACAATCTCATTTACACTGTACTACCTCCACTACACAAATTACAATGAAAATTTTATTATATTAAATGAATTTATACTTTTCCTAGTTTTTATTTTATAATTTTTGAAATTACATTTTTGAAATAAAGTACAGTGAGTTAAACAAAAATACATGACCATAAAATATTCAACTAAAAATAATAATTCTGAAGTTGAAAAATAATGTTTTGCACTATAAATCAGAGACAGGATGAGTGTAGACAAAGACACAATGTATAAAGAAAACTATAAATCAATATCCTTGATGAACACAGATGCAAAAATCCTCAACAAAATACTAGCCAATGGAATTCATCAGCACATTTAAAAGACCATTCATTATGATCAAGTGAGATTCATCCCAAGCATGCAAGGATGGTTCAGCATATGCACATCAATAAATGTGATAAATCATATCAACAGAATGAAGGACAAGAACCATATGATCATTTCAATAGATGCCAAAAAAGTATTGAATAAATTTCAACATGGCTTCATGATAAAAATCCACAACAAACTGGGTATGGAAGGAGCATACCTCAATGTGATAAAAACCATATACAACAAATCTACAACTAGTACCATCCTGAATGGGAATAAACTGAAAGTCTTTCCTCTAAGATCTAGAACAAGACAAGGATGACCACTTTCACCACTGTTATTAAACATAACTAGAAGTCTTACCCAGAGCAATTAGACAAGAGAAAGAAATAAAGTCCATACAAATTGGAAAGGCAGAAGTCAAATTATCCATGTTTGCAGATAATAGGATCTTATATTTAGGAAAACCTAAAACTCCACCAAAAAATGATTAGAACTGATAAAAAAAATGGGAAAAAGATTTGAATAGACATTTGTCAAAAGAAGACATACAAATGGCCAGCAGGTATACAATAAACGATCAGCATCATTAGTTAGCAGAGAAATCCAAATGAAAACTACAATGAGATACCATCTCATCCCAGTCTGCTTTACGAAATTGAACAAACATTGTGAGTCTGCAAATACTTTGTTTTAAAAAATCAACTTTAGCACAGAGGTTTAAATATTGGCTTAATATCATGAACTGTACATCTACAGTATGCTTTTTTATGTTTTCACTTTATTTTATTGTGAAGTGTATGTCTATTGAGTTTTCATGTAGAGGTTTCACATAACTTTAGTACCAAAAGAACTGCTATATACTGCCAGCCTCCAACACCAGTCTTTGGCTAATGGATGACAGACAAATAATAATAGTATTGTTTAGAATTCTGCTTACTACTTAAATATTTTTTAAGTTTTCTCCCATCTCTGAAAACAAATCACTGCATTTATTACGTTTTTATTTTTTAAAGTTGTGAGAGATAAATTACAACTTCAAAAGCAACAATGAACAACACCTGAATAACAAGTAAGTCTCTCTACTTCAGCAAATAACAACAACATAAATAAGAAAAATTTCCCCCAGCTAAAGTAAAGTGGCAGGAGAAGGAATTGCAGCAGGTGGTAAAGCAGATAATGGGTTTCCATGACATGCTCTTCATCCTGGTCATTCTTAATACCCAGCACACTGGCCGCCACAGTACAGATTGCTATTTCAGTGTGTAATCATGTAATTATTTACCTGCACAACTTCCCTTCCTACTAGTCTATAAATTCCCTGAGATCACTGGTTTTTACTAATTCACCTTCATAACCACAGTGCCAAGCAAAATGCTAGGAAAATTTTCTCTATTATACATGGAAGAAATTGCAGAGAAAATCTAATTATAAAAGTGAGGGGGAAAAAAGCCCAATTAACTAGTTTGAAATGAGACATAAAATTTAGGAATCTATTTCATTTTTAAGATGATACAAAATTAAACTCTCCTTTTCTCTTGATCACTGCTTATGTATTATGCAGAAAATGTATTAATTTTAAATTTTAGAACTAGATTTTCAGTATGATATACTGGGATCTAGATTGTAGTTGGGAATTTTACAGAATTTCACTATTTCAAATAAATTTCTAATTAATATGCTGGATTAGGAAATATAGAAATTCTGTTTAAGATCATGCTATGAAACAAACATTTCTTCAGGACTCAAATTATGAATCAAACTTCTTTTATTAATTTTTTTAAAAAAGAAATAGAAATATTTTTAAAAGCTTTCTCTTGCAAATTCTGCAACAATATGAGACACTAAGACTTTTCTTAGATGAAAAAACTAAATATAGAAAGTTGAATGACTTTTCCACAAACTAAGAAATTCATATTTATTGGTTCAGCAGGTAACATTTGAACCAGTAATATAAAACTGCTATCTCTCAAAGCGTACACATAATTTTTTGCATAAGATACTAGAAACTAATAACAAATTATCCTGCAATCCAATGAGCTGATAAATCAAACACTAAATTATTGTTTTGTAGTCTTGTAAAATCCAGTGTTATTTTTAGCTATAGATAATCCCAAAATAGACAAAGGTTAACATTTAAGTTAAAATTTACTATATACTTGAAAGCTTTTAGTTTAAGCCTCTTGTACTTACAGCTCCAGGAAAACATATTTCAGGGCCATTGCTTTATTTCAGTATGATAATCACCCTATTGAGATGAAATTAATCATGAAGCAGCCTTTGGCCATCCTGCCTGACCAAGGGGACTAAAGCCTGAAAGAAGGGCCTATTTGCTGCCAGGTATGCAAATTGTAAAAGGTGCACAATACAGAAATATGAATAATTTATCAAAATAATCTGTATTGCTAGAGGTTAAAAATCTAAATAAGTTGGACGCATCGTTCACAATAGGTAGCATAATTTTGCTAGACTTTTTTTCCTCAGAAAATCTTCACCCATCAAGTAACATATTTTGCTTTAGAATCTAAGTAGCCTTTACCCTAATTTATAACTTAGCATTATAGAGTTTAATTCAGAAAAAAATGATTAGTCAATAACTGTCAAAATAGTCTCTTTATCTTTCTTAATCATTTTTTAAAAACTACCTTTTCCATTAAAATTATTCTAAGAATTTCTTAATTTGAAAATAAAAGAAGTTTGATATTGAAGTAAATGCATGTCAAAATTTACCCAGACTTTTTATACATAGAATCAGCTTTTTCCAATATTATTTAAAGAAAATTAAAAGTAGAAAATCAGAAAATGTTTGGGAAACATCAATCAGAATAATGTGCGTTTCCCCTTCACAGCATCATTTAGCTGTCTGAATAATGTGAAAATGAAAAGTTTCTTAAATAATTAACAATTTAAAGTTTGGAGGTGAAAATCAAAGTATTGATATATTTAAATGATTAAAGGAAGAAAACTCTTCTTTTTTTGTAATAAAAAGGGAAGTTATGAGTGAGACACTGATGATTTGGTAAAATAGTTGACATATTAAGGGGAGGGCAATTTCCATTCAGACTAAGAAAAAGCCTAATACTATGTAGCTAATAAAACAATACAATGTGATACCATGAATATGAAGTCCTGTTCTTAGAGATGCCATAAAGAGAAATACCCATCGTAGAGGGGTCTTAGATGTATCTGCCTAAAGCAAAGGGATACTAACAACTAGTCTGTTAAGGTTCCTTTCTATCCTCTTATAGAAACTTTCTTTTTTTTTTTTTTTTTTTTTTTGAGACAAAGTCTCACTCTGTTGCCTAGGCTAGAGTGCCATGGTGTCAGTCTAGCTCACAGCAACCTCAAACTCCTGGGCTCAAGCAATCCTTCTGCCTCAGCCTCCCAAGTAGCTGGGACTATAGGCACATGCTACCATGCCCAGCTAATTTTTCCGATACATTTTTAGTTGTCTAGCCAATTTCCTTCTATTTTTAGTAAAGACAGGGTCTCACTCTTGCTCAAGATGGTCTCAAACTCCTAAGCTCCTGACCTCAAATGATCCTCCCCTGCCTTGGCCTCCCAGAGTACTAGGATTACAGACGTGAGCCACTGCACTGGCCTATAGTAACTTTCTAAAATCAATGCCTATGAACACAGATTGAAGTATCAGGAGAATTTACCTATATTGTGCTTTGTTAGGAAATTTCTTGATTACTTATTTATTTTTATTATTGAAGCTTACGTTGGTAGTCCTCCATTACCATAAAAATTATTTTTTTCTTTGATAATATTTTAAAAGCAAGCATTCTGACCAGTAAATTGGACTGATTTTCTTAGAAGTATTAACTTTTTAGAACAATTACAACTCAGAAGTTTAAATTATAGCTAGAATTTCAAGTAGAAATTGAAATAAATGTTATGGTTTGGAAAAATTATTACATTCTCCTTACGAGTAATTTATTTCCTTGGCTAGGATTGGTTTGGGATCTTTAAGAAAAATGAATTTTAAAAAGTAAGAGTTTATTTTAGAAAATAAGCCATTTTATTATACATAAAGAATACACACATATATAAAAGAAAATAACTATTTTCTGACTATTTAATCATATTTTTCAGTTAAAATTTCAGTCATAAAAATTAAATGAGGTTCTGTTAGTAGATCCCTAACTTGCAAATTATGCATGGTATAAGGAGTGCTTTCCTCATTAAATGCTATGTTAAAATAACATAATCTAAATTCAGCACTTAAAAAACAGCCCCTATTGTTCTAACATTAGTAAACAGTGTATGTGTATATCACCATTCTGTTTTTCACTTTTCTAGAAAAGTGAAATAAGAAAATAAGAAAAATACACACCACTTTTATATCATTACTCAATTTGGAAATGTTATAAACTAACAGAATTTTAAGTGTAAATATAGTTCTATAAAATATAGTAAGGACAGTGGAAGGAAAAACAGGACAGAGACAGGTTTATTCTTACTCGTATCCTTAATCTGTAGCACAGTTCTTGGCACTGAATAAACATCCAGGAAATGTTCTTGTATGAATAAATGAATAATGATTAGGAGACGCGGTGTTTGAAAAATCAATGTTATATGCTTGACAATTCTAAATCAAATGGGTAGCAATTATCCTCATAAAATTGCTCAGACTTCCTGAATCTTTTTTCCTCTACAATTCTGCAGATGTCAAAATCTGAAGATGTTATAATCAGATTCAAAGAGAATCTAAGTGTTTTGCAAAAATGGCAAGGTTTATAAAATGCAGACTTATTGCACTGATAAATTAGAATGATTTTCAAAGGTAGGAATCCTCAACAGAAAGTCCTAAATCAAGTAATCTGAAGAATTTAGAAGTTATTTTTAAGCAAATACTCTCTGGTAAACTTGGTCTTCAGATTGAACAGACAGTTTAGGATTGAACAATTTTAAAGGAGAAAATTCTTCTCCAAATAATTACTAATGTTTGTCACTGACTCTTTCTTCTATATTTATTGCACAAGTAATATGGTGGAATAAGCCATCCTATTTCCTAAACATAAGAATTAGCTCCTCCCACAGTTTGATTAAGGGCACTACACGAAAAATGCTAAATAGAGTGTTTGTAATCTGCGATTTAGAGATTGGCAATTTTTAAGGAGGCGGGATATAAATAAAACTTAAAGGATTTTTTTCTTGCTGATTTTCCTGAGTTCTTCATAAATTCTAGTTGTCAACCCTTTATCGGATGTGTAACATGCAAATATTTTCTCCCATTCTGTAGGTTGTCTATTTGCTCTTGTGATAGCTTCCTTGGTTGTGCAGAAGCCTTTTAATTTGATCAGGTCTTATTTATTTATTTTTGTTGTTGCTGTGATTGCCTATGGGTTCTTCTTCACAAATTCTTTGCCTAGGCCAATGTCTATAAGAGTTTTCCCAACATTTTCTTACAGAATTCTTATAGTTTCATGCCTTAGGTTTAAGTCTGTGGGTGTGGTGCACACCGTCTGAAGCTCTGACTCGGGTGGGGCATTGGCAATATACATAACCTAGACATTTGTACCCCTATAATATGCTGAAATAAAAAAGAAAAAAAACTTGAAGGAGAGAGAAGGTATATACCCACAAATGGATAAGGCAAAAAAAGTTGCAAAGTGAGTGAATGATAATGTATTCTCCTGGAATTATGGATCAATCTAGCTGAGGCAGAAAAGTCTTGTTTGTGTGACTGAGAAATAAAAGCTGTTAAATAAGCAGGCTGTTACTGCCTGAGGCTGTTTCCAAACTATGAATTCCCACATCATGAACTGTAGCCTAACTTAATATGTAAACAAACTAAAATCTTACTTAGAAGTATGCTTTTTGTAACTAGCAACTGGGGTCTCACCCAATTACAAGCAGTTGAGCTTCAGCCAATCGAAGGCAGTCAACTGATAAGCCCATATCCAAATAAAACAAATGTCTAGCTATAACCAATCATGCTATTTCTGTACTTTACTTCCTGTTCAAGCTACCAAAGATCATTGCGCACCTAAGCAGAGCTCTCTGAAACCCCTTTAGTTTTTGAGTCCTGCTGGACTCATGAATCCCTTTTTGCTAAAATTAATTTTGTTAAATTTAATTCGTTGAAATATTTTATTTTAACAAAACAAAATTTTAAAACTTGTTTAAAAGTAAATTACAGTAAAAATAATGGACCAAATTATTTTGGTCTTTTTTTCTTAGAACAATGAGAGCAACTGCATTTTTGGGCAGGGAAATTACACAACAGTATTTTGGATGGAGCTGGAGCCCATTCTACTAAGTGAAGTATCCCAAGAATGGAAAAACAAGCACCACATGTACTCACCATCAAATTGGTATTAACTGATCAACACTTAAGTGCATATATAGTAATAGCACTCATCAGGTGTCAGGCAGGTGGGAGGGAGGAAGAGGGGATGGGTATATACACACCTAATGGGTGCCGTGTGCACTGTCTGGGGGATGGACACACTTAAAGCTCTGATTTGGGTGGGGTGAGGGCAATATACATAACCTAAACATTTGTTCCCCCGTAATGTTGATATAAAAATATTTAAAAAATTTCCATGATTATCTGGGGAAAGGGCTTATACCAGTACAAACCATAAAAGCCAAGTAAAATGTCACTGTAAGGTGATAATGCCTTAGACTAACGTTCATGCAATTGGAAAGAAAATAATAAGTTAGAAATTTAAAAGAAGAAATGAATAGAATGCTGTTTAACATATACAGAGGGGGAAAGAAGTTTGTTTATTTAAATAAGACAGGTTTTGGACCTGATAAACAGAATTGGTTTTAACATAATTTAATTAAAATTTATAATACTTAATACATGTTAATACTATAATACATTTCAATTTTGAAACAATAGTAGAAATTCAAATGAAAATATTGAATAGACATTTGAAAAAAAGAATGATCCCTGAAGAGACATGGAAATTCTAAAGTCATACACTCAGAGGTATAAATTAAAATTCTAAAATTTTAGTAAGCAATTTTTCCAAGGGATAAATGAACATAAGGCCTCACTCAGGTTGCCATTCCATCAAGAAATATATTGGTTAATAATGTTTAAGAACAATCCAAATATTGATTTCAACAAGGTCAGAGAAGAGAAAGTTTTTAAAACAAAGGACTAAACCTTGGGGTTAAATATGGAGTCCCTGGAAACCATTGTGGACATGATTTTAGAATAGGAATGAGAAGAAAAGTAAGCCTGTCTTTAGGAATTCAAGGTAGGTAGTGACAGGATGGAGGTAGAGTCTGTAAATCACTCAGGTGACAAGTTTGGCAGAGGTCACTAGAAATAAAGAAAACACAAAGTGGCTTAAATGTAGCAAGAGGGCCAAATAAAAGCTCTTTTCAAAATAGGAGATGGCTGTTTTTCTAAAACCATGAAAGAAATACAGAATGGAGAGAAAAACATTAAGAAGTCTGGGAAGTAGGAATGTAATTAAAGTAGCAAGATCCCAGATTGTATGGTGAGAAATAGGAAAAAGCACAGGAAGAGATATTAGCCTGGAGAGGTATTTATCTCTTCATTGGGAAATCCAAATTCCGCTATCAAAGTGTGGAATACATAGTCATTTCCTATAAGGAAAGTATTATGATCAAAGATGACACAATATGCAGAGCAAAAGGAAGAAATCCAAGACAAAAATAGATTCCACATAACTAAAAATGGAATTTTACTCAATAAAGGAAAGTTTTAGAAGTCAGGAAAAAGAGACCAAGATGAAAAAAAAAAATACTGGAAAAAGGCCCCGCCCAGAAGATGGCGGATGAGAAACACCGCCAGACAGAGTGTCTCTGAAGAAAAGACAGATTCTAGCAGAAATTAGAAGAAAGAAGCAAGAAGACAAGCCTACATCGGATGAGGGTCAGCAGGAGGAGTACCTGAGACCACGGGAGACTCCACAGGACGAGGTCGCGGAGGAGAACTGGAAGCTAGGACCCCCGGAGCAGCACAGAGACCAGCGGGAAGGGTAGGTGGATCTGCCGTTTCCCCTCCCCTGCATCCCGGACTGCTGATGGGCTCCCCAGCAAGTGGAGGGACCTGCGGACACCAGCCCAGCGACAACCGCCACCAGTGAGCGGGAGCCAGTAGCGGATGCGGCACCAGGCTCCCAACTCCCTTGGGCACCTCCGTGTGCACAGACCCGAGCCCCGCGGCAGACGCCATATTGCCTCCTCCTCCCCTCCCCCGACCCTACCTGCGGCTGCCCAGAGAGACAGAGAGACAATATAGCCACCAGCCGGAGGCACCTCCAGGGAACGGGACCTTCCCTTTTGGGGCCCTACAGCTGACTAAGGGGAACTCAGACTGTGAGCTCTCTGCCCACCAGCCCTCCCAGGTGCTGCTGGCACGGTGATCCCAAGAGAACGGGGCAGAGCCTGAGGTTGAGAGACATAGACCTGGCTTGGGCTCCCTGTGGGTGAATTGGGACAGGCACTCGTCTCCCTGGTGGGGACAAAGTTTGAACTCTGGGACCCAGAGGTCAGACCTGCAGACCACATCCCGTGCACCGAGGCCTCGCATTG